>RJWM01024763.1:0-30283 GCA_004363535.1 Dasyprocta punctata | reverse complement strand
GGCACACTCAGGCCACACAGGATAGTTCTGTTTTGTTCATTGTTTTCTTCTCCTTCCTCAATTGTCCTTTGTGAATTTTTGATATTTTCATGTGAGTGAATACTGTCTCTAGTTTTTCTGACTTTTTTGATATTGTTTTGCTTTCTCTTTTGTTCCTTCCCTCCTATCTTCTTCTCCAGTTCCCAAAGCTTGGGTGATCATCTTCTGCCTTTCAGCCTTGCTTCTACTAAATTTCTCTTCATTTATCTCTCCATTTTAACCCCTATCCCTCTTAAATCCACCACAGAGAGAGAGAGAGAGAGAGAGAGAGAGAGAGAGAGAGAGAGAGTAAAATCACTCTATTAAGGGAAAACTCACTGCATTTAAGTTCCTGGTTTATGTCGGATTTTGTTAGGTAACTATAGCTCTTGCTCCTATCATTAAAGAAGCCAAATTAACCACAGATTTATCAGTTTCTAGGTTGTGTTTGATGCCATCGTTATTGCTAATTTTACTGTTTTAGCCAGGGTGCCATACCTGTTGTAATCACTTGTTTTTCCTTGTGTGACAACATTGTAACTGTCTGGGGTCATAATCATCACTCTAGTCTGGTACCAAAGGAGTGGGTGCTGAGGCAAATAGATACTAACTTCTTATCCCTAAGGAATTGCTAAGGTAGGGTCTTGGACAGACACAAAAGCCAACAGCCAGCTACACTTAGATGACATCTCTGAGGAATAGACATTTCCTAGGGAAGACTCAATACTAGTGGTAAAGCTACTTACTATAAGCAATTTACAAGCGTCAACACAGAAAACAGAAAAATGTTTAAGAAACAGAAGATGACAAGACAGAGAAGCAAAATGTAACCCCAGATATCTCGCTCACCCAGGACAAGTCCAGAGGATAACAAGAAAGAGGAGATCAGAATCCATCCATCTGAATTTTCTGGAATTGTAGCAGCAGAAGTAAAATGAAGAAGAAGAAAAGATGAAAGAGGTTATAGAGACAAGCAGGACAAAAAAAAATCTCCTACATAAAAAAAGAGATGAAGATCTTAATGAAGGACTTGCTCAGCAAATCTAGAGTAAACACAATTTTAAAAAAGGCAGATGAGCTTATGGAAATGATGGAAATCATGAATATCCAACATAGGAAAAAAATAGAATCTATTTAAATAGATATCCAGGAAATTAAAAATTCCATTTAAAGTATACAAAGCTAAAAGAAACAAGGTGAGGACAGAATATCAGATCTGAAAGAGAGGATTGTGGTTGGCAATCACAAAAAGAAAGATTTCTTAAAAATAACAAGGGACCATGAAAAAAAATCAATCCAAAGGCTGCAAGAGAATGCAAAGAAGAACAACATAAGTTTGATCACAGTATAAGAAAAAGCAGAAGACAACACAAATGGTGTAAAAAATCTGTTCACAAAAGTAATAATGTCAGAAAACTTCCAAAGCGTGGAAAAATAATTTGACAGACAGGTAAGTGAGGCATATAGAACTCCAATTAGTCATGACCAAAATAAATCCACACCAATGCATATAATAATCAAGATTGCAGAAATTCAGCACAACAACAGAATAATAAAAGAAATTTAGAGAAGATCTAGTGGCATTATTCCACAAACTCTTTAATGAAATTAAAAGGGAAGCAACACTTTTAAGCTCATTCTTGAAAGCAAGTACTACCATGGTATGAAAAGCAGAGAAGGATCCAATCAAAAAAGAGAACTACAGGCCAATCTCCCTGATGAACATAGATGCAAAACTTCAGTAAGACACTTTCAAACAAAGTTTGGCAAATCATCAAGAAGATTATACATCATGACCAAGTAGGATTCATCCAAGAGATGCAAGAATACTTCAACATGCACAAATCAACAAATGTAATGTACCATATTAACAGAGCCAAAGACAAAAATCACATATCATCTCAATAGACACAGAAAAGATATTTCAAAAAGTCCAACATGGGTTCATGATAAAAAAAAAAACCCTACAGGAAACTGTAGAGATGATCTTTACCTCAATCTGTTAAAAGCCATCTATAACTAACCATGAAGCAAGACCATACTAAATGGATAAAAACTGAAAACTTTCACCATAAAATCAGGAAAAGGACAAGGATGTCCACTATCATCACTCCTATTCAATATAGTTCTGGAAACATTAGCCAGAGCAATTAGATGAGAGAAAGAAATAAAAGGAATAAGAATAGGAAAGGAAGAAGTTAAATTGTCATTATTTACTTATAACATGATACACTACATAGAAGATCCCAAAAACTCCATCAAAAGACTTCTAGATTTAATTATCAAATTCCATCATGTAGCTAGACACAAAGTCAAAGCACAAAAATCAATAGCATTCCTGTACACCAATAACAAACTCACTGAGAGAGAAATTTGGGAAGCCATACCTTTAACAGTAGTACCAAAAAAAAAAAAAAAAGAACTACTTAGGAATCAATCTAACAAAGAAAGTAAAAGATCTCTACACTGAAAAGTATAATACTCTGAAAAAATGAGATCAAAGAGGTTATCAGAAAATGGAAAGATATCCCTTGCTCTTGGGTAGAAAGACTCAACATAGTGAAAATGGCCTGTTATGGTTCATACATTGGGTCAATTTGAGAAGTTTAGAAGTTTAACTAAGAGACTCAGCAGGGAACCAGGATCCTTGCTTTGTAAACATACTGAGTCCAGGCAAGAGGAGGACACAAGATGTGGTGATTGCTACACCCGCCCTGGGGAGAGAGTGTGTGACCTGTGTACAGTAAAAGGGAGGAAAAGGGCTTGCTCTCCCCACTTTTGCTCTGGCTGCTTTTGCTGGCTGCTGCCTTGAAGTGCTGTCCTGGTGCCATGCCACCCTGCCTTGGAGTCAGCTGATTATGGATTGAAACCTCCAAAAAGTATAAGATAAATAAACTTTTTCCTTCCCTAATTTCGGGTGCCAGGTGTTTTGTCTCAGCAACAAGAAAAAAGTAACCAAGACATGACCCTACATCCAAAACTGTTATACAGATTTAATGGAATCCCAATCAAATAAAAATAGAGTACCTCACAGATGTAGAAAAAACAGGCCTAAAATTTATTTGGAAACTGAAGAGACCTAGAATAGCAAAGGCAATCTTGGGCAACAAAGGCAAAGCAAGAGGCATCACAGTACCTGACTTGAAATTACACAACAAAGCTACTGTGATAAAAACAGCATGGTCCTGGCCAACAAAAAAAAGATAGACCCAAGAATCAGAGGAATAGAATGGAAGATGCAGAAACAACTTCAAACACACTCATCCACCTTTTCTTTGACAAAGGGACCAAAGAGCTTCACTGGAAGAAAGCCTTTTTAATAAATGGTACTAGAAAAACTGGCTTTCCACATGCTGAAGAGTAAAATGAGACCCATGTCTCTCATCATGCACTAAAGAAAAACAAAAATTGATCTAAAAAATATAAATGTAAAAACAAAAGCATTAAATTTGTTAAAAAAGAAAATAGGTAGAAGTCTTAAGGCATAGGTTTATGCAAAGACAATGAACAAAACACCAACTGCACAGAAATATTATAAAGAAGCAACAACTGGGATCTCATCTTACTAAAAAGCTTTTGTACAGCAAAAGAAATCAACAACAAAGCAAAGAGAGAACCCACAGACTAGGAAAAATTTTTTGCCAGTTATTCCTCAGACGAAGTACCAATATCTAGAATATAAAAAGAACTCAAAAAACAGAAAAGTCAGAACTTCCAAATTTAAAGACCCAAATGGGCATCAAAAATGAGTAAGTTCCCAAATGAAGAAGTACAAATGGTAAATAAATATATGAAAAAATGTTCAATATCACTGGTCATTTGTGATATGAATATTAAAACAACACTGAAATTCCATCTCATCCCAGAAAAAATGGCTATCATCAAGAAATCAACCAATAACAAATGCTCGTGGGATTGTGGGGAAAAAAGAACCCTTCTCCACTGTTGGTGGGCGTGTAGATGGGGTGCAACCACTGTGGAAATCAGTGTGGAGATTCTATAAAAAACTAAAACTAGAGGTTGTATTTGACATAGCTAATCCCATTCTTGGTATCTTCCCAAGAGATTTAAAACCCTCATACTACAGTGATATGTGCACACCCATGTTTATGGGAGCACAGTTTGTAATATTTAAATCTTGGAAATGGCATAAATAGCTATCAAATGATGAATAGATGAAGTAGATGTGAGTTTTTTATATAATGGAGTACTTCTCAGCCATAAAGAAGCATAAACTTGAGGCATTTATAGGCAAATGACTGTACCTTGAGACTATACTCTTAAGTGAAATAAATCTGACACACATGATAAATTGGAAATGTTAATAAGGACCAAAATGTATAACAGATATTGTGAGATATTTTAAAAATATTCAAATGGTAAGGAGAACTAAGGAGGGGTAGGGGAAAAGAAGGAAGGGAAAAGAAAGAAAAATGGAAACGATGCTTTGGTAAATACAGCATGAAATAAGGGCTGAAGGGAGGGAAGAGGAATGGGAAAAAAGAGGAATCAAAATATATCATGCACAGGTACAAATTCCTTGTGATGAATGTGACCTTTATGCATATCTAAAATGCACCAATAAACTCAATAATAAAAAGACTATATTGGTATTATAGTTATTTTCAAATATCTCTTATTTATTTATTTTTCTTTTACATAAAAGTACCAAAACAATAATCTATAATAATGATGACGTAAGTGGACTTATCAAAATTAAATTCTGAATTTTTTTCTCTAGTTTAATACTTTCCTTTTAGCAGTGTTACAATGTTGCTTCCAAACTTTATGTTACTTTGCCACACATTTTAACTAAAAAGTAATACTTGATTTTACTTTCAATAATAGCTTTGAACTATGCTTTCCTTTCAGGCTCAATCCCTCAGATTCTTGGGTCTTTACTGCCAGATCTGATCAAGTTTCTTATTTCTCACACTTGCCTGGGTGGAAGACTCTTCTTTCATCTCTTTACTGACTTTTCCTCTACTTTCAATTCTTCATTGTCCTTGACTTATTTAACTTATAAAAAAAATCCACAGTATATCAAAGGAATTTTTCCCAGAAGCTGAGTCAGTTCACCAACCAAGGAACCCTTCGGGCCAGCCAAGTTACTGCTAAATCCTGATGAGGACCAGAGATTTCCAGAATTTGCTTCCTTGTGCTGGGAAACAGGTAAATGTAATGACAATTAGTTTGCATTTCAGATTCATGACCAGTTATGGCAGACCAGACATTTTACTTTGGAATATCTGGCACATCAGTTTCCAGAAAATAATTTCCAAAGCCTGGCACCAAATTCCTTCTTTGTGTCACTCAACAATGAAGCATTAAAAAACAATTAGACCACATTCATATACCCTTATATAGTCGACCATGGTTCTACAGAGAAAGTAAGTATTCAGACTTAAGAACTATTAAGTTAACCAATCTTGGTTTAAGTTAAAAATAAAAAGTTGCTCAGATTGCTAAACACTATCTGCACATAATTTTGGTTAGGAAAAGACCATGTGAATAATAGTTTATTTATAACTTTGACTTAAAGGAGCACCTTCATTATGAATAAATATAAAGCACCACTAAAACATTGTTTTCGTCAAAACAGACAAACCTACTTTGTTTTAAATATATGGATTTCTAGTATTTCTTTGAAATTTTCTTCAGCTTCAGTTTTTTTAATTTAGCAAGAAAGTCGTGTAAAATATATCTACGGCAATCCCCACAAGTTATTTTTGTGTGAGTATAGATACAGATGATATAGACAGAGACAGAGACAGAGGCAGAGGCAGAGACATTCTTTTATTCATTCATCTGCTCAAAAACACTTGAGGACCTCGTTTTGTTTGTGCCTTGCTAAACATGAGGAAGAGTGCAAAAAGCAACCTGCATCGCACATGTGTGGTGGGAGAGATGGGTTTATATAGTAACTAAATGCAGAATGAGACGTGAACGCGACAGTGAGTGACAATGAAGTGTCCAGACTTAGGGGATGTAGCGGTCACTTTCATTTGAGATTGTTCTACATCAGTGGTGGCAATACTATGGCACACATGCTGCAAAGGGCTGTTTGTACCATCGGAAGCTCTAACAGGTCTGCCATCACCGTCCTAGAGACTGGCTTGATGGTGGTCAGAGTTGCTAAGCTAATAATTACCTAAAGGGTTGAAAAAGAAATACAGTGGCAGTAAGCAACACTGGTTCTCTGCTTCCAGTCAGAATCTTACTTAGACAGTGTCAGATGAAGTGTGATAGTGAGACCATCACTAAAGACACTTGTTGATGTGGCTGTGATTTGCAAATTAACCATCCAATGATGTGACCAACTATGATCCCTAAGAGTTTCACGTTAGTTTCACTTAGCCATATAAGTTATAGATTGGCAATTATGCTTTAATTTTTAAAGTGCATATTTATCTCTAATTTATGCAAACTGCATGCCAGAAATGTGGAACATTCAGGTTGCTTAGTCATGGGTACGAAGCAACCAGCAAGAATTCTAAGGACCTGGGATGAAATATTTAGCCAGCAATGTAAAAGCTTACTTAATATTTAACTCCAGAACTTATACAGTAATGATGATGATAATAAATGACTACCATTAGAATTGTGTAAAAATTAAGTTAATGATGGTTTCAGAAAACATGAAAGGATCATTTTGAGGGAAGAAAACAAATCCAAAATAGAATTTTAGACCATCAACAGGCATGTAGATGAAGCACAGACAACAATTCCTCTTGTATTTGACTCTATTGTCAAAGACTCAGTTGCCGCTCATTGTCCAAGGGTCATTCCTTCCAACTCTTCTCAGCTCGGACTCAACACCACCAGCCCCAGCAACATGGGCTCTGACTATTCTCCCACTATCCATCTCACCTACTGTGTGCTTTAATAAGGCTTTACTTTACCTGAACTTTCTATTTAAAAAATACTACCAGCCTTCCCTTTTCTAGACTTTTGCTGCCTGGAGTATAGGCCCTTATTCCTAACTCTAGATGGAGTGCCCAACTAACATGCTACTTCTTCAGTGAGCTAAAGTTGGTTCAATTACTACAGCCTTAACCTTGACGAGACATTGTGCAACTCACTCAACAACCTGGAAGGGCCCTCAGGCACCACCTAAAATTACTAACAGAACAGCCAAATACCAGTGTACTGAGATCCCAGGAATAGTGAGCCAGGGAAAAAGGAAGGAAATGGGGACCAAGAAGAATAGGAATAAAGAAGAACAGAGAAGGTGGTGGGTGCAGCTAGCCCAGTGTGTGTGTGTGTGTGTGTGTGTGTGTGTGTGTGTGTGTGTGTTCAGAGAGAAAACAGGGTGTAGAGGATCACTGGAGATCCCATGCCAGGGTATAGAAAATTCACACTTGGTTTCCATGGATATTGATATTTGTTTTTCATGTTTGTTTGCCCTGTATTATTTTTAATAACACTTCCACAAAAATATAATTCACATACTATACAATTCACCCACTGAAAATGTACAAGTTAATTTTTTTGGTGTATTTACTGATGCATACAAACATCATCCCAATTTAGGAACATTTTCATTGCCTCAAAAAAAAAAACCCTTATCCTTTACCCATCATGTCCCGGTAACTCCACTGTCACTGTCATAAGCAAGCACGCGTTTACTTTCTGTCTCCATAGATTTGACTATTAAGGACTATCTTGGTTACTTTTCTTCCTGGGACAACATATGCAACGTTCATAAGTTAAAGGAATAAAGGTTTATTTCATCTCACAGTTTGTAGAGGTTTCAGTCCTTAGTTGGCTAGTTCCAAGGGAGAGTGGCATGGCAGAGGGGCAACACAGAAGAGAAACGGTCCTTGGCAAAGCCGGAAGGAGGTAGAGAAGCAGTAAGCAGCGGTGAAGACTGTTTCCCTTTATGTAATCCAAGGTGCAAGCCTTTAGTCTAGTACCACTCACAGCCAGGGTAAGGATCCTGCCTTTCGTAAATCCATTCAGCCACACCCAGAACTATGGTAAGTCCATTCAGTGGACTAATTTAGTACCACATACCCTTAATCCCAGTATCACACACCTTTGATTCAGTTAGCTCTGAAAAGCCCTATCTACCAGTGTATAAGGCTTTGTGTGTCCATCCAGATACAAGCCGTAACAAGGACATTTCATATAAAGAAAATCACATACTATGTGGTTTTGTGTGACTGGCTTCTTTCACAGAGGTGATGGTTAACTTTAGCTGCCAACTTCATTGAATGAAGGGATATACGGTGGGTTGGAAAACCACTATCTCTGAGTGTGTTTGTGAGGTCGTTTCCTGAAGATGTTGACACTGAGATCAGTGAACTGAGTAGGCAGGATCTGTTCCTTCCCAGCGTGGGAGACACGGTCTGATTAATGGTGTAGATAGAACAAAAAGGTAGAAGAAAGGCAAATTCATACTGCCCCTCTCTCTATCCCTGAGTCTCTGTGTCTGTCTGTCTGCCTGTCTGTGTCTCTCGCTCACTCTATCTCTCTCTCTCCTTCACAGGAATACCAACTTGTCTTGCCCTTGTGTATCAGAACTGCATGTTCACCCTGAGTCTCTCGGACTGGGGCCCCCACTGCAAGTTCTCAGGCCTTCTAGATTGAGGGTTACGCTCCTGCTGCCCTGTCATCCAGACCTTCAAACCTTCCACTCTTCCTTTTCATTTCTGTTCTTCTCACCAGTGACCCATTCCTTCTATCTGCTACCCAAATTTCATTCATCTGAATCCTATACCATTATATTCTGTCAAACATATATGCCCTATGTGTGGCTAAATATGTAAATATATACATACATTTTTATAAATAGTATAAATACAAGTAATATTTTAAAATCATAGATTTTTGGTAAGGTAACTCCAATACTTGTAATTTTAAACTAGAACTGGTTTGGATACTCATTGCGAAAAACGTGATTTTCCAAATCAATCAAAAATCAGTAATCCGGCAAACTGGCCAGTAGTGTCTTTGGGTTAAAAGAAAAGTGTACCAATACCAGTTACTCTTGTGTGGTTTTCTAATTCACTCTGAATGAAAATCTAAAGGACAGCATTCCAAAATGGTTACGTCATAGTACAGTCAACATAGTAGTTTGCCAAAGTGACTCTTTGAATGACAATATTTTTTGGAATATATAATTATGTTATATATCTTAAGCACCCAACCTGCCACATATTGTTAAAAATCCTGCTTTATGCACATGGTCATCTCCAGATCAAAGTTTGTGGCCCTTGCGGACAGAGCTCCTCCCTCACCTGGCCTCAGCGGCTCCCACTCTTCACAGTGTGTGGGCCCTATGAACTGCTTGGCAGAAGTCAGAGCTGTGTGCGGAACTTCATCACACAACTCAAGAGGCCAGGGAGATGATGCTCAAGGTTGGAGATGGCTCTGCATATTTTTTTTCTAATGAGATTTACATACTAATTTTGAATTATAACTAAAGCTGAAAGTTTTCAAAGGATAAAGCCAAAAGCAATTTTTAAGAGAAGAATGAAACGGTAAACAGCATTTGCAGAATTGCTTTTGGATACTGTGGTAGAACAGACATACAACAAATTAAAGAGATGATAAGTTTAATGTTATAATCCCCAGAGATGTTATGATACAGCAAAACTAATCAATTTAGATTATTCAGTTTAGTTATTATTTTCACTTCTGGGGAATTCCTGAATCATTAAGCATAGTCATGCCTATAGTCACCATGGGTCTCTGATTACACAGCTCACCTAATGAAACAGTAAACACATTACCAAATCAAAAGCTCCCATGGGGGGCAGGGGTACTAAAATATTTATCTTTTTGAATATCAAATGTTTAATCAGAAGTGTTAGCTGTTTAAAGCAAATGCCATGAAGTCTCATCATGTAACTAAATTCATGTACAGAAAAATAAGTTTCCTTTTATGTTTTATTTTTTTAAATGATAGTTTTTTTACATTTCTAGAATAATACTTTAATGATATTTAAAAGAGAAGGTTTATATGGACACAAGATTTGAAGTAGGCAGTTATACAGACAAACTATGAGTTCTTGAAGTTCAAAGAAAAAGTTAAATATAACATCATATAACAAGTGGATACTTTCCTAATTTGTCTAATTCAATGCTCTAATTTCTTTAAGCAAGTGAATTTATATTGTATGAGTTTTTTCTAAGGGTACATGAGTTTCCCTTCCCTTAGAGAAGGTTTTAGACCAGGAAAAAAATGTCTCGGGACTACGTAATGACCCTGAGTGGGTCTAAAACCTTGAGAACATTTTTCATCTAAATCATAGCATTGAAAGTCTGTGTGAGTTAAGTGTGGGTTAATTTCTTACATACACAAGTTAGCATGTTGTCTTAGTTACTTTTCACTCACTGTTGAGACAGAATATCTGATGGCCAAAATTAGGGAAGGAAAGGTTTATTTCTTACAGTTTCTCAGGGGTTTCAGTCCATACTCAGTTGGCTCCAAGGCAGCTTGCCATTGCAGGGTTGCCATTTATGGCTGCTGCAAAGCAGCAAGGTTCGCTGACAAGAGAGGGAAGACACGCCTTCTTCCCTACACTTACACTGTATGTCAGCTCTGTCCCTGAGCAGGTGCAGCACTCACACCACCAATCCCAGTGCCAGACAACAAACCAATCACAAAAGCCAGACTCAGCCCCATCCATAATCACATGAGGCCTTGGGGGGACACAGGACCTTACCTACAACACACGTGACTTTCAAGGTGTGATGGCGAGGACAGTATGCACCTTGTGAATGCATATCCAGTGATACACTCTTTCAGGTGACAAACAAATACTATGAAACTTTCAATGCAGAAAACTTAAACTACATAAAACCTTTTTAGTTTAGCATGGTGCTGATTTTGAAAAGACTGAGGAATATAGGCTATACCATCTAAAAGTATGTTATTCAGTTCCAGTAAGGTGGCTTGTTCTTTGGCCACATTTATCAAACTACTTTTTATGTGTTTCTTAAACTCTGAAATGTGAAATACTTACACAAATGATCCATATATATTTTGTTCAGTCTGTTAATATTTGAAAATTTTTCTAAGAATGAAAAGTAAATATGCAATGCTCTATTCCATTCTGTATCAAGGAGTGATGCTGCTTTATTTTAAAAGAGGGTCCTGATAATACTCTTCTAAACACAAGTCTATTGCTCTACTACATGTGTCACCCATAGGATCTCCAAGAGGGAGTGACCAGGAAACCCAGACTTTCTCTCTGGGTCCAAGTCTGTGGTTCACACACTCCTGTTTGATGCTCCTATATGAAATAATACAGCACACCTATGCATTTGAGATCACTTAGGCTAAAACTATGACAGGACACATGAGTATTGCTCACGAATAAAGCATTTTGAACTATTTACATACTAATTTCAAGTCCATCCAAACTTTTTCATTAAATCAGTACTATTCTTTACTCTTACTCTGACTTCACATAGAAGAAAATCAAAAACATGAAGAGTGTAATCTGAGGCCAAATAAACCCAAAATGTTTTCAAACTCTTGCCTCATATGAAGATCTATTTTAAGCAGATATTTGAATTTCCTTTTGATTCCTTCAGAGGATATCATCTGCTCTTTTCACCTACTAAGAGAGTGGTTTGTGGACTGACTCAAGCATTAAATTTTATGTTCTATGTATTATTGCATATGATCAATTTGGTATATAAAACATGTTTCACATTATTTGAAATAAATGCTTGTTTCAAAACTTTAGATTATTATCTTGTCTATTTAAGCACCATTTTTAGATTAAAAAGTATTTTTACTTACTCAGCAGAAATACGACTCCAAGAGGAGATTGCAATAGAAATTAAACAAATACTTGAAGTTGAATGAATTCTAATTTAATCATATATTTTCAAGATTAACAGAAGTCTTTCAATGTCTGAACCAAGGAAGGTAAAAATCAAGAAACTGCCAGAGAAAGCCTCATTCAAACCTTGCTGCAGTCTTCGAATTTAGTTTTTGTCAATTCCCCAGTATGTTACTGAGCAAAACAAGGAACTCATGATCCAGTCAGAGAATTCTAGAAAACCAAGTCACATCTCTGAGTGATGGGGGCTGACTGTGGTCACTGTGGAATGCTGGAGCAACAGAGAAAGACATAATTTGGCCTTTAGAGAAGAAAGGAGGATGATTAGGCAGAGAGTGCTTCTGAGAATATTTGAGTCTTAAGTTTTGGAAAACAGAAGTGGGAGGTAGGTGTGAATAGAGTGAGGGAGGATGCTACTGCCAGAAGCAACAGCATATAAAAAGACTTGGAGAAAGAGACACCAGGATTGCTCAAGGAACTTCACATAATTTGGGAGTGGGGGAAAATGAGAGAGAATGGCAAAGGAAAGGGAAGTTACGAAAGGGAAGAATTTAATTTGCTACCCTAAATGGTTTGGGATTCATGGTTAGGGTGATGGGAAGTTGTTGAAGGTTTGTAAATCAAAGAGTTACTAGTCTGATTTCCAAGTCCTTGGCCAGGTGCACTAGGGAATAAGAGAGACATTATAGTCACTGATGGGAATGGAAAGTGATTTGGATCTTTACTGTGAAGATTTAATAGTGGGCTTTAAGTATAGTGAGCTTACCTTCATATCAAAATCTCTAGTTAGATTTGAATATGGTATCCCTTTAACAGCTCTGACATATTTAGTTGCCATCTTCTGTGGCCCAACCCACTGCTCTTTGTGCTTCCTTCTCTCCTGTTGGCCACTAACATTGGACAGGATACAATTTTCCCTCACTGAAGATGCTGACAAAGATGTTGGGAAGAGATTTCTGGGGAGCCCAGGTTACATCATCAGGCTGTCTTGAATATAATCTTGGTTTGTCAGTTTTAGCTGAGAGGGTTTGAAAAATCCCTTAAATTCTCCAAACCTTGATTTTATCACCTTAGAAATGGAAATGTGGAAAGACCTTCAGTGGGAATGGAGATTATTTATGCAAGTCTTCCAGTGCAGAGTAAGCCCTCAGCGAGCACCAAACATATTCATCATTTAAAACAAAATGGCATGAGCAAAAAAGTTCCTATTTTCCAGTTGTTCTTTTAAAGATAAACAGACTTTGGCAGGAGCTCTCGGTAGAGGACTAGGCCTGGGTCTCTCCTGTCACTCTAATTCCAGGTCATTAGTGCTTTCCAGGAGCTAAGCAGCTGAGCTGCTCCAGAAATGTATGCAAAACAGCCTTCTCTTTAACTATGTAATCAACCTGACAGGGCTGTGGCTGAAATTAACGTGAACACCGTGGCCAGGTAACTCCAGAGACTGCACAGTACAATTAACCTGCCGTCTCCCATTCCCAGGACGCCCCTGCAGAGAAGTGGCGGTCCTGTCACAGGCTAATTTGGTTCTGGCTCTTTATTTCAAGCAGCGGCGTTCAGGTTTGGAAAGTGTAGTCCAGCTCAGCACACTCCCAGGGTCTGAGGAAACCGAGTGAAGGCTGCCCAAAGCACATGTCCCCTAGGTGAGCCTGTCAGAAATACCAAAGAAAGCGATGGAGCGCACTGGTTTAGGAGAAGGCAAGTTGGCACTTTTCTTGTGTTTTCATATGAATACAAAGAGACCCAGCCATTTCTGATCCTGATGAGACTGTATGGAATGAGAGAAGGAAGGACCAGTGGGTAACTGGCTTCCAATTCAGGCTCCTTGAGGATTGGTTTATTTTTGCCCCCATTCGTAAAGGCAGGAAAATCAGAAAAAATCCTTCTCTTCATCCCTGCAGCTGGCATTTCTGCAGTGATCATTAAAACAAGTTGGCAGTGGAAAACAGCTTCCACATTTGCAGACCTGGCTGTGATTTGTGCCAAAAGCAAATAGGAATAGGAACAGGAACACCAGCATTGTTATTGCCATACCAGCAGTCGGCTAGCTCCTCCGTGGCTACAGCCGTCAACAGCCCCCCTATTATACTTCTCTTTCCTGACTCCCATCATGTGTGTGTCAGGTGGGGGGCAAGGAGGCGGCAGGGGAAGGTGGGAAACTGTCCCGGGGGGTCAGCAGCTACTTTGAATTTGCAGCCCAGGGCTGTCTCTGCCCAAAGGGTGTCCCTCTTTTAACTGCAGAAAAACCTCGCAAGTTAAGTCCATTTTAACAGAAGTATTATTTAGAAAATTTCCAGAAAATAATTTAGAGAGAACTCAGCCATCTTTCTCAATAACTTTATTTATAAAAATGTCATATATTTGGTCTATAGTGTCATTTCAATGGCTGTACACTAAAGAAATAATTTGAAATGCATGGGAAGTTTTTAAAGTACAAAAATACAGATTTATAATTAAACAGCAAGAGAATGTTCAATTGTCATTTGTTCATATTGAATTTATTCAGTTATTAAACAAAGGGGGTTTTATAGAACATTAGACATGGGGAAAGTAATTACTGCCTAATTTTTGTTTTTCTTACCCCAAAGAAGAGCTCAATTCACATTATCTCAAATGAGAGAAAATTTTATTCTTAAGGATATACGTGCAGAGAAACTGACAAGGAAAAGCCATTGGCAATGGGAGCCAATTTGGGAAGCTACTAATCTGTCCATTCTCTGCTTTTCCCCATCGATCTCATCTGCCCAGAGCAAGAAGCAATGCGTGTCCACCTGTACCCAAATGTGGCTGCCCACTACTGCCCTGCAGCCTGGGTCAAGTAGAGAGAAGCTTCCCTCTCTAAAGCGCATCAGGAGGCAGGCACATTGACAGGAGTGCGAAACTGAAGAAAGCATGATGCAAAACTGCATGCATGGTATCATTGGTCCCCTACTTGACGGATCGTTCAGTCGCTCAGTCTGCCTGTGTTAGGTACTGAGCTTGAGGCAACAACTAGGGCACACACAAGCCCAGTCCTCATGGAGCCTGGGGCTGAAAAGAGAAAAAGGCAACTGCAATCCATGCATGAAGTGCTATCCTATGCATGCACTCCTGACTCCAACTGGCAGGAAAGTCAGGTAAGAAGGTCTGGTTCAGGTTTCTTCAAGAAATAGTTCAGAAAGACTAAAACTCGAACCTGTATGTTTATGATCATTAGATCAAAGGATGCAAAGTAAGGGGGGATGGGGGAAAGAAGAGCTTTTATAAGCCACACTAAAAAGTGTTGATCTTCTGGATGGTAATGGTTCATTGTGACAAGTTTGAGCAGGGAAGAGAAGGGATCACATTTGCAAGTTATGAACTACTGGAGTTAGGGAGGCCGGGCAGTATGCTATAGTAACATCAGCAGAGATGAAGTGGCCCATACCTGGGATAATATCAGGAAGGGGTGCAAACTAGGTGAACTTGAAAGATATTTAGAATCAACCAAACCTAGAAAATGGTAATTTGTGTGGGATGAGCCAGGAAAAAGAATCGAGCATACAAGCCAGATTTATAGCACAGTGTAATTAACTGCGATTGCAGACAGAAAAGCCAGTGAGGGGAAGATAATAAGTTCAAGTTTAAACACACTGAGTTTGTAGTGTTAATGGGACATCGAGGAGTGATCCCCAGGAGGGACGCTCTATATGTGCATCTGGAATTCAGGAAGGGCTCAGAGTAGCCCCAGAAAGGATTTAATATGTCTTAAGTGTACAGATCATGCTTCAGATAATGAATGTGCATGAGAGAATATGGGAATTCAATTATGATTTTAATTATAATCTTTATAATTAAAGAGTGAGAAAAAATACCTGAGGATAAGTCATGAAGAACAAGCAAAGGAAGACAAACTCATGTAAAAAGAGACTTAGAACTAGCTGTCAACAAGATAGATAGGGATGTAATCCAATATAGCTAAGTGTCTCAGTAGCCAAAAGGGCACAGCATTAGGAAAAAGAGCGACTCGATGATAAAAATCTGTTTATAAAACATACCATATCAATGAGCTAAAGGAGAAAAACAAAAACAATTCTAGCAATAGATTATAAAAATCAAATAGATATTCTACTGCAAATGCTTCCTTGACATAGCCATATATGTGGATATATGCAGAGTACTGATGTGTATGTACGCAGGTATGTGTGAGGGAGAGTCACCAAGACCTCTCCAGATTTGATAGTTCCCTGGGAAAACTCACAGGCCCCAGTATACAGTTCTACATATTCATGGCAAACCCAACAAAGTAAAGGAGTCATGGGTGAAAACAGGCACCAGCTTCCAAGAGTCTTTCTCCAGTAGCTAATTCCTCCACGCAGGAGTTCTAACCAGACTGAAATGTCTACAGGGAATGCTCGTTAGAGACTCAGCATTCATGTGTTTTACCGGAGGCTGGTTACACAGACACTCTGCCTTTCTAAAACTTCCAAAGGAAAGAGCTTTGGTGCAAACAACTGAAGCACAGTAACACTTTTCTTAACAGGAAAAAGTGGAAAACAGTCTCATAATCCTCTTCCCAGCTACAAGCCAAGGGCCCACTTTATAAACAATTCCTTATGAAGATGGTGGCCTCAAATTTTCTTTGTGAATCCTTCTTTTCACATACATCTACAAAATTTAGTTTAACTGTGAACGACAGCTACACTTTTTTCTCATGTTTATTACAGTATTATTCACAGTAATCAACAAAAATAAACTCAACCTAAATGTCCATCCATTGATGAATGGAGAAAGAAAATGTGGCACCCGCTTTCTTCTTTCTCAAAACTGCAGCGTCAGAATGAGTTGCAATGGCTTATTTAGAATTTTAGAAAACTGAGAAATGGTCTTTAAAATGCTTTTCATTCCTTCGCTCTCCTAACACATGGCCTAAATTGTCTGAAGGGAGATAAATGAATGACAATAAAGGAATTACTAGAAGTTAGAAATATATTTTAAGTGAGTCAAAAATCTTGCCGTGTAAAATAAAAAACTTTTACTGCATGAAATTATAAGCAGAAATGCCCTCCCCTGAAGAAGTACACCAAAAGTTGATAAGAAAAGCAGAATTTAGTTCTCTGTAAAATATCATTAGAATGTTTGACATGTGTTTGTAATGCTGAGATAGTTAAAAAGAAAAAAAGACTAAAACGTCATGTTGGAAAAAGCAGAATGTCACTTTTATCTAAAAATAAAGAAGAGAAGGAAATGTCAAATAATAATCAAATACTGGTTAGAGGTCAAACAGGGTAAAAGCTAGGCAATGCCCACTATACTGACCAACGGGGTCCTCATGACCTCATGAAACTCTAATGACGGGGGCTAGAAGGATGCAGACAGTACCGGCTTCTAAATGTCTCATGGTGAGATTTGTGTTTCTGCATGGTGGCTGGAAAGTGAAATAAGAGATGGATGGTAGCTCAAAAGAGTGTAAAGTTGAAAATTTTGTTGCTATTGCTAAGTTTAAATAAAAAATGTACATATATTTGAACACTCGCAAGGAGGCTATCAAGAAACTAGAAATTAGCCGGGGATTTAACTCAGTGGCGTAAACACCTGCCTGGCAGGCGCAAGGTTGTGAGTTCGATCCCCCATACCAAAAAAGAAATTAGAAATTAAATTTAAAAATTATAAAGGGGTTTTTAAATGCCACAGTGAAATATTCAAAGTTAAACTAAATTTTGCATGCCTGAATGTTGGGGTTTGGAGTAAGCTTTGAAGTCTCTATTATACCCAGGTACGGTGGCACATGGCTGCTACTCCAGTCACTCAGGAGGCTGAGGCAGGAAAACAAGAAAAGCATCAGGAGTTTGATAACAATCTAAGTAACATAGGGAAACATTTGTCAAATAAATAAATAAAAATAAATGACCAAATAACAAATAGAACCTTTATTACAATGATAAAATTTTTTTGTAGAACTAAAAACAAAATAACAAAAAGAAAAAAAGAAAAATTTCTGCTTTCAACATTGCTGCAACGGCAAAAATTTTTACTTTTAAAATAGGATGCTCCCACCAAGGACAAGCAGAAAATTTGGACTAAAACATGAAAGCAGCTACTTAATGCACCAGTGAGATGCCAAAGGAAACAGGGCCAGAGAAACAGAATTCCAGAGAAAAGAGAAACATACTGAGGTAAACACATTCTCCATCAATTTTCTACTGATGACATTTTCTGATTTTTTTTAAACTGAAAAAGAAAAAGCAGAAAGAGGTTGGTAACAAGAACATGAGATGGGCTTTTGACAGTCCCTCAAGTCTTCAGAGACAAAACTTAGAGTTGAGGACTGCCAAAGCAGGCCAGACTTTCAGGAAAGTTAATCCAGACAGAAACAAAGCCCATTAAGGGAAATCCAGTAATCTGCACCAGACACTCCTGAATGAATGTGCTACCTTTCATGCAGCACCAGAAATCAAGTCAAAGAGGCCAAGAAAAAAGCAGTGTCTAGTAATCTTGAAAGATGATCAGCTCTTTGAAAACTCATAAAACTAGTGAGAAAAAATACAGCCCAAGACTCATAAAGATCCCAGATTTCCAAGTGAAAATCAGAAAGAACAGTATCACAAGAGGAAGAATAAATTGAACATAAAGCATGTCTTGCAAAACTGAATCAATTCCAGACCATCTGCCTGTGAGATAGCGAGGTAAATTCTCTTTGGAGGAATAAAACAGCAGCTTCGATATATACCTAAGATTTTTCATGCATATTATTCAACCATCAGTAAAACACCTTCATGATTTTCAAGATAGAAGAAAAATAGATCAAAAGCCAAGGAAAAAGAAAGGCACTAAATAGATGGTGATCTATTATCAATATTAAGTGCTCCAGATAAGTTATTAGACAAGGATTTTTAAATAACTAATTAAAATGCTCATGAAAATAGATGAAAATGTGGGCAATCTCACTAGTACATTGGACTACATTAAAATTTATACTGAAAATAATCAAATACAAAACATAAGAACTGATTTTTACACACTGATTTTTTTTCAAAATAATGAAGCGTAACATACAGTAGAGAAGAGGAATAGCAAATGCAAGACAGATCGATAGAAAATGTCCAGATTAAACAAAGTACAATACAAGAAATACATAAAAGAGCATGACAAAAATGTGCAACTTAATGGAAAATTGTAGTGCGTGTCTAGTTGTAGTGCTAGAAGGACAGGAAGCAAGGGATTGATGTCAAAGGCATAAATAGAGACACAATGAGCAAGAATTTTCCAAAATCATGAAAGACATAAAGGTACAGCTTCAATAATTTTTATAAATTCATAAAATGATAATTTCTTTTAAAAAATCGCATAGAGGTGTGTCATGATGAAATTGTTGAAAGTCAAAGACAAAATAATTATTGAGCACTCAAAAAAATGGCATACTAAATAAGCCAGGAAAAAGAGAATAGCTTCTAAGGTGTTAAAGAAAATAACTGACTCTTTGGAGTTCTATTTTTTTGGAAAAAAGTTCTGAAAAAATAAAAGCAAGAGTCAGCAGAGGCCATATGGGTCTGGGAAGAGCACATCAAGAAGCTAGTTTGATCTTCTCATAAGTCGTGAAACCAGGAGAGGGCCCAAGAAGAGAGAAGCCAGATCACCTTTTCAGCAAACAGACTCCCCCCACCCCAAGAAACTGACTGGTTCAGAGAATAGGCTGAGTTGATAGCAACCGACTTACAAAAACTACTAAACACTTGTATTGTCTGACTGACTTTGCAGTACTAAGGCTGGTAGTCTGAGCATCTATTAGGAGGATGATGGTATGCAATATGGCAAATATGGGGGATTTCCTTCTGTCTTGTTTTTGAAATCCGATATTATTCTCACTGTTTTGTTTTGTTCTGATTTATTGTTTTGTTTTATTCAATGCTTTGTTTTGCTTAGTTTTATTCTGCTTTGTTTTATTTGATTTTACTATGTCTAAGGAAATGGACAACTATTGTGAAGATACCAAAATACATTACGGTAGCCATTGTTGATGACCTATTGTCCTGTCTTGAAGTTATGTACCACTTGCACTGCTTTGTTTTGATTGGTTTTATTCTGTTTTGTATTGTTGGGTTTTATTCTCCTTAAAAAAAATCAAAAACAAAAGAAAAATTGAAAAGATGGAAAAGATTCTTCTATAATAGAACTCTTCTAAGAGAAATGTGGAAGCCAGTTTGTCTTTCAAAAGAGAAGTATAGCCAGTGAAAGCTTGGAAATGTAGGGGAAAATGTAAACAAGTTGAAAGATCTTAAAAAGGTTAAATGTGTTGGTAAGATTAATCAACATACTATATTTATGATAGTGATATTAAGATTGAATTTGATTTAAATTATCTGTAGAATGGAAAAGCTCAGTTACAAACAAAAGATAGAAGAGAGTTTAAAAGTTTAAACAGTCTGAATTTTTTCACTGTCTTTAATGCCATGAAATCATTTATTTAATCAGCCTATTGATTTATATAATTTCAAAGTAGCCAGTAAGAGAAAGTAACTGTGAGTAACACAGTAAAGAAGTGGGAAAAAATGAAAGTTAAAAATTTTGAGGAAGAACAAAAAGAAAAAGTAGAGAAAGAAAACAAATAATAAGACAATAGATTTAATCTCAAATATAACTGTAACTACATTTAAATTAAAGGAAAACTATTTTAAATAGAGTGCGTCATATTACATGTTAAAAAATGTGAGATAGGCTCATATAATGGCACTCAAGTTTTGAAAGAATAAGATGCAAGCAATAAGAAAAAAAGCTATGTATCTATATTAATGTATATGTTAATTTCTGTTTTGGATAGTTAATCCTCAGTGTAGAGTAACTTTACCAATATTAATTAATATTAATTCCAGAAAAAGTAAGCTTTAAAGCAAGAATCTTCAATATTTGCAAAGTAGTATATTTCATGATAATAAGAGGTTCAATCTATACAGAAGATGTGGTCATTGTCAACTTACATGCACATAATAATCTGGCTTCAATGTAAATAATGGGGAAATATTAAACACTAAAAGAGGAAGCAATAAAATCTACAGCACATTCAAAGGTCATATTTTATGATTAAGTAGAATTTTCCCCCAAGATGCAAAATGGTTCAATGTAAGCAAAAAAAACAGTAAATGCAACACACCATATGATCATTACAAGGGTGTGGAAAATATCTTTGACAAAATACAGAAGGTTTTCATAAATTAATTCTCAAAAAAGTAATCATAGAAGGAATACATTTCAACTCAATCAAGGGTATATACAAGCACGTAGCTAGCATCGCCCTCCAAGAGGAAAAGTTCAAAGTTTTTCCTGTAAGACCAGAAACAAGATAAGGATATTTAGGATGCTCATACTACTAACTTTGTTCACCACAGCCCTGGGGAGCCTCACCAAAACAATTAGGCAACCAAAAGAAGCAAGAGGCATTCAAACAGGGAAGGAAGAAGAAAAATTGGTTCTGTTTGCTGATGATCTGAATAGAACTGATAAATTGCAGAACTTGTTAGAGCCGATAAATTCAGTAAACTCCACATATGAAAATTGGTAAAGTTACTGTACACTGAGGATGAACTATCCAAAACAGAAATAAAGAAAATAATTTTATTTGCACTAGCAGTAAAAAATAAAAAAGGGATAAATTTAACTAAGGATGTGGAACACCTGTATAATAACTATGAAACATATATGTAAAAAGTCAGAGACAACACAAATGAATGAAAGGACACTCCAAGTATGTGAAATTATAAGGGAAATTCAAATTAAAATGACAGAGACATCATCTCACACCCACTAAAAAGACTGTTACCAAAATGATACAGTAAGTGCTGGCAAGAATACGGAGAAAAGGAAACTCATGGACGCCATTAGAAAGCATGCAAATTAAAGTAACTTTTGTGGAAAATACTGCAATATGAAGATTCCTTGAAAAACAAGATACAATATCATAGCATGAGATAAGCAATCTCACTTCTGGATATAATCTGTTATGGTCTGAATGTGTCTCCTGAAATTCATGTGCTGTAAACTAGGACCACGATGTAGAAGTGTTGAAAAGTATGGACCTTTAATAAACGTTTGTTTAGGAGGTGTGGGCTCTGCCTTCATGAATGGATTAGTGCACTTATGATTGGAATCAGTTCCTTATAAAAGGACAGGCTTGATTTATATTCTCTCTCTCTCTCTCTCTCTCTCTCCCTCCCTCCCTCCCGCCCTCCCTCTCTGTATGTCTCTCTGTCTGTGTCTTTGTCTTTGTCTCTGTCCCTGTCTCTGTCTCGTCTCTCTCTCCCTCCTTCCTTCCTTCCCTCTTTGATTTTGAACTTCTTTGCCTCCCAAACTGTGACAAATAAATTCTTTTTATTGAAATTGTCCACTCTGTGGTATCCTATTATGCATTACAATATCTCTAGGAGTTGAAATCAATATACTGGTTGAAAAGATATCATTGCAGTATTGTGAATTATAAAAAGTCAACCCAAGTTTCTTCAACGGATGAATGAATAAAGAAAATATGGTAAATAAGCACAACAGAATATTATTCAGCATTTTAAAGACAAAGTCTGTCCTTCATAACAATATGGTGAAACCAAAAGATATTAGTCCAAGTGAGGTAAGCCAGGCACAGAAAGACAAATACCACACAATCTCACTCACTTATATGTGGAATCTAAAAAGGTTGAAGTCATAGAAGTAGGACGCAGAATAGTGGCTGTCTGCATCTGGATGGGAAGTGAATGAAGATAAGGGAGGTGGTAAGCAAAGGGCCCACAGTACCAATTAGTTTTAGCAATCTATTGCATAGAAATATTTATAGTTAATCATGTGCTGTGTATTTCAAATCTGCTAAAAGAGTACACTTTAAGCATTATTCAATACAAAAGCATAAGAGGTATGTGAGGAAATGGATATGTTAGCTTGATTTAATCATTTCCAAAGGATAAAAATATATCAGATATCACATTGCACCTATAAACATATACAAACATTTGTCAATTTAAATAAAATAAAATTTAAAAAATAAGAATACATTTTATCTCAGTAACTTATATAAGAGGCAAATACAAAAGTACTATGTAAGACTTGAACAGCAAAATGAACGAATTTGTCTTAATCAGGATATCCAGAATACTGCTCTTAATTTTTGCATTTTTCTCAAAAATACTTAAAACATTTACTGAAGTCATTTGTATGTGTGAATCATAGAACAAGTCTCTAAAAGAAACAAGGACTTGACATTATACAGAGTATGTGTGCACTTGATATTTTTATTTGACAAAATACTTGAAATCCTGATTTGTGCAAGAAACATAGGTGAAAAAATTCCTATAAATTTGAGAAAATAATTTCTTCATTGCTCTTAGATAATTTTGCATATAAAATTTTCAAAAAACATCTACAAACTAATATAAAAACTGAATTTAGTAACATGACTAGATACAAAATCATTTGTATCTATATTCCACAAGCATTTAGAAAATGAAATTGAACAAACTAGAAAATGTGAACGTACGATATTAATAGAACAGAAGGAAGAGCTAAAATAAAATCTTATAATTAGATACTGAGTATAATGAATAAAATGTGATCTGAAAGCAAAAGTACACCAAAATTATTAAGGTAAAACTAAAATGATAGACAGTTAATCTCTGATAAGAATTAATGTCGTTTTCTTGTTTTTAATACATTTTTTGTACATCATTTTAGCTTCTTGTTGTGCTCTTATTTTCTCAACTTCCAAGTTTTATTTCACAGTGTGCTATTTTGCTTTTCACTCTTTCACTGGTTATAGCCTTTATTTGTTTATTTGTTTTTGTCTTTTTGAGGCAGGGTCTGACTATGCAGTTCAGGCTGGCCTCAAACTCAACAGTCCTCTTGCCTCAGCCTTCCAAGTGCTGAGATTATAGGCGTGAGCCGCCATACCTGGCGGTTATAGCTTTGAAACCCTCAATTTAAACTCTGTTTTTATCCCATATCATAGTGTATTTGCATCTATTATATAGTACTATGTGATAAATAATTATTCTATAAACTAATGAATAGATAATTTAATTAATCTTTAACCCCTTCCCTGTCAACATAGGGTTGATGCTATACTAGGTCCCCCTGTAACCTCCAAGTCCAGGAGCAAGTGCACCTCAGCGTGTAGAAGCTTATTTTCTATTATGCTCTATGTGGAGTCATTGTACTCTGGTACTTTTTTTGGAGACAGGAAATGAAAACGTTTTCATTGTGAAAATAAATGTGACGTTCCGCAACTCGCAGGCTATGACAGAGTGCTCTAGAAAGTGCGTCATTGCCTTTTATAATCAATTTCCTCCATCTCATGAATTTACTATTTCCTACATCTTACAAATATCTCACACGTATAATCTTGGCCAAAGAACATGCACAGAGAAAGAACAGAGATTTATAGAAAATTCATTTCTATGTCCAAAGGTATGCTTCTCTTAAAACAAATAAAGACAGTCTGAAACACTTTTGTGAATTTTTTTTTTCTCTGCACCAGGGATTGAACTCACAACCTAGCGCCTGTCAGACAGGTGCTTAAGTCACTGAACCAAACTCCTGGGCCTGGTTTTTTTTGAGGCAGGGTCGCACTGTGTAGCTCAGGCCGGCCTTGTGCTCGCGTTGTAGCCCAAGCCATCCTTGAACTCCCAACGCTCCTCCTACCTCAGCCTCCCGAGTGCTGGGATTAAAAGCGACTTTTGTGAATTTTTGAAATTTTCATTTTGATTTTATTTTCAACTATTATTTGGGAAAGGGGCACTAACAGTGCAAAAGTAGTTAATCCTAACAAAAAATAACTACATAATGAATAATAATCTTTAACTCATCTCACTTTTAGAACAAGTAGAAATAGAGAACATTTTTAACGAAGAGAGTCTTGCATGAGTCACTTTGTGTGTAATGATCGTAGAATTCAAAATACAAAGAACAAAAGCCCTTTAGGACAATGCTTGAGTCAAATACCTTTCTATCAAAGTAGAGAAAATTGACTATATTGGGAAACTATGACAGTTTCTACCATCCTAAGCTTTATAATCATAAGACATGCTGGAAGTTTCCCTTACCACCCAGGGCAGGGATGGCCACACTTAGTGATCATACGCATTTCCTTTTCCTGACCACTTAATGTCCGTGTCAATTTCAAATTTTATTTACTGCTTACATTTTTCCTCCTCTTAGTTGTAGCTACAATCCCAAACCACATATTTACCACCAATCTTCCCACTTCTGATCTGGAGTTCTACGAAGACCCAGTCTCAGAAAACAATCATTGCAAACATCTGAATACTGCCTTCACTAATTTTTTCCCTCCTTTTTGGACAACTGAATTGTTGAATTAAACTAAGCAGCAGCACTGACAGGATTAATAAACCTTTGACTGTACTAGCTAGGACTGAGCTTTCCTTTACATCCCTTTACAGCAAAACTAAAGAAGGGTTTGGGAACTAGTGGAGCAAAAGCACAGTCAGCAACTGTCGAATTCCTCACTGTACTGCACTGCACCGCAGTTCACCAGTGGAAAGATGTTTGCTCCCTTTATAGGTCATGAAGCACATAATAACTCCAAGATGTCCCCTAATGCCTGCCTCAGCAGCTTTTGGGTAGAGATCAGGAATTTTAATTCAATAAACTCTTCAAAATGACTCTACTATCTAACAAGTTTTAAAACAAAGTGGTCAGAGTGGATAGATTTAGAAGAATTAAAAAAAAAAGAGTTTCAAATGAATGTGACTTTTCCTCTTTCCAAAAAAGAAAATCTTCCCCTTGCATTTTCCTTTTAGCAGTGGCTTTAAATAGAAGTTATTGCTTGAGATCTCTGACTGCACCCACTAGCAAAGGGAGACCTTGCTGGAACTGAGAGACCATATCCTCAGATTCTAGAACTTTTTGTAACAGATGAGCAATGTTCTTGGGCTGAAACTTGTAGGGAAAAAAATTATCATTTTTTTCTGTTTTTGGATTAGTTACAAGAACATCAGTTTTTAAAATACAGTAACCATTATTGGTCAAAAAGATACTTAATACCATTTGCAGAAATTTTGTCCTGGCCCTGAAAACTTGAGATTGATCTTCTTTCCTGCCAACCTCTCTAAGTCCCAGAAACACTGATCAATACAAAATAGTTTGTCAACCCAAATGCGGTAGTACAATTTCTTTGTAGGATTTAAATTCCAAGCTATCTCTCTGTTCATGAGTAAGTGAATTAGATTCTTGACCAACTCATTTCTGAGTTTTTTAAGTGTCAAATATTGCTGAATTCTTTACCCTCTATTGATTGGGATATACTGGAGCTCTCCTTTATGGTCAAAATTTGTTAGTCACCTCCAGTCCCTGGGACAAAATATCTGACACCTACAGTTTAAAGGAGGAGAAGTTTACTTTACAGCATGATTTCAGAATGTTCAGTCCATGGTTGGCTGGTTCCAAGGCAGAATCAGCATGTTGGAAGGGCATGGCAGAGGAGTGCTGCCCCCAGGAAGCAGAGAGAGAAAAGGGATAAATCACAAAAATGCATCCAGGTCACCCCCACTACCAGTGACCTACTTTTCTGACCAGACCCCATCTCCTAATAGCACATTCAGTTATGAACAAATCAATGGACGAGTCCACCGGTGAGTATAATGCCCCGTGATCTAATCACCTCCAAAAGCCCCACCTCTGAACACTCTTTTGGGACATTTTAGGTCTAAACCATGACAAAATTTATTCAGATAAAAATCTTGTATCATAAAGTTCAAATGTCCTGATACTACAGAAATTTAGTGTGCCTTCATCTGTCAACTTCGATCATTTGTTGCCTCATATCTTAGACTTTCTGTTTATTTCTCATGAATTCTCTTTTTCTGATTATTTTCAGAAAACCCCTCTTTTTAAAGAATCATCTTCTTTCTATTGAGCAATTAGTGTTTCTTTTTAAAAATGTTATTGTTGAATACCTTATGTTTTAATCACCTGACAACTGCCTTACTCCTTTCTTACTCTGTGAACTTGAAAAGCTTGCTAAGAATCTAAAGTCTTAAAATCTTCAGATACTATTTATGTAAACAAAACTATAAAAGGTGAGAAAATAAACTGTGTTCTATGAGTGTAAAGTTTGTTGCTTTTACATATCTGTTTTGCCATCGTTTGACTCATGTGAATATATGAATGAGACTGGTCTTTGCTTCAAGGACAAGTTAGCTTACTGATAATCAAGCAAAATACTTCCAGTCCTTTATTCTTAAAATATACTTTTCACCCAGCAGCTAGGGCCACTAATTTGAATACAGAGAAAATGATGACAAACTCTTCGGTGGTTCTTCTATTGTGCACAAAGACTGTAAGTCTGAATTTCTTGACCTAACAACAGGTTAGACCCTTCATATCTTGATCATATTTATCTTCACTCCTTACCTTGTAATTATGGCTCAGCAAGACATATCACTCAATGTAGTCAATCGCACATGTGCTCACCTGTGCGCGCGCGTGTACACACACACACACACACATGAGTATCTTTTCTCTCCATTTACACCCTAAAGTCTGGTTCCTCCCACTGTCTGAAATGTTTCCTCTACTTGTAAATTTCAGCTCGGGTCTGCCTCCAAGAAATCCTTTCATGGTGCCACTTCCAGACCTGACTCAAGGTAGTGCCCCTGTAACACTGTCTACTCTCCTTCAATGCTTTTAATTATCATTGCATTTAATGTTATTTTGTTCTTATTTGCTATCAATACATTTTGTCATCTATGAGAGAACCTGAGAACAGGGATCGTTACTCATATTTTGGTGGCTGGTGTCAACGGGTGTTCATAGATATTTGTTGAATAGATAAATAAACTGGTTTTATAGGCTAGGGTAGAAGTTGTCAAGATGGTAGAGAATTCATGTGTATAAGAAATTTAGGAGATGGACGTAATAGTACTCTGATCGGATGAAGGGTATGTGAGAGGAAAGTTGATTTTCTGGTTCATTTAAATAGTTCCAGTCTTACACTGGAGAAGTGGATTAAGAGAATGTGGTAAATTCTTTTTAATTTATTTGTGACACTCTCAGGCAAAGATGTCCAAAAAGCATTTAATGTACTTGTGTGATGCTCACAAGTAGGGTTAGGTATTGTTTTAGGAGTAATCAATGAAATGAAGAGTAGCAACTCAAGGGTCCTTTGGTTTTCCGAAAATGTAAGCCTGAGAGACTTAGTGCAAGTAGTTTGAGAGCAGAAGACGTGAGAACAGGGAACAGAGGCCCAAAGAGAACCTCGATAATACTACCTTGGAGGTACATGGAACCCAGAATTATACACTGAGCTTTCATTCCCTCTTCACAGTGGAATGTGACCAAGCAGTGACACAGGACACAGGCTCCTTCTAATCAGAAGTGTCACTACCTTCAGCAAATGTCTCTGGGGTTAGAAGGGCCAGAAAAAGTGAAACTTTTCATGCCAGACTTTTATCAGTGTGACAAAGTACCTGTGAGATACAACTTAAAGGAAGAAAGATTTGTTTTGACTCATGATTTCAGAGGTTGCAGTCCATGGCTGACTGTTTCCATTGCTGCAGGCCTGAAGTGAGGCAGAACATCATGTTGGGAGAATGCAGTGGAGGAAATCTGTCCATCTCTCAGCAGCCAGAAGGCAGAGACAGAGGGAAAGGGCTAGAAAGGAAAGGGCCAGCAAAAAAAAAATATAGTATTCAAAGGCACACATCTCAGCAACCTATGTCATCCAAGTAGGCCACACCTTCTAAATTTGTGTCATCTTCCAATAATATCATCACATTATGAATCCATTGATGAAATAGGATTTCCAAAATCCCTTGGCTATCAAATAAGTCTTCAGTACAATGAACCTTCTTGGGAACATAACACAGAGACTTTGATGAAGCAAACAGTAGTGTTCATCTCCTCCATCCATATTTATGTTACTAGAATAAAAATGGTTCCCTTGAAGCATTCCAGGAACTAGGAAAACATTTAATGAATACCTTGTAAGAAGGAGAGAAGCAAGAAAATTGGTGAGTAGTAGCATGTACTGTTTCAGCCATCAACCAATTTGATGTGATGGGGAAAGAAAAAGAACAGACTTATAGCACATTTTAAAAGAAGGCAATTTGCAACTTGAACCTTGAAGAGTGGGCAGTAATGGATGGCATTCCCTGCTTCAAGAACAGAGTATACCAAAGGCATAGCTCACCATTCATAACCCCTGGATAATAAGGTTGATGCAGGTGCTAAAGGAAGTACAGTCAGAAGGACAGAGTGACCATGTTGTCCTAAAAAGGAAGGAAAGCTGCCTTCCAAAGTGGTTCTCAAAGCTTCATCTCAAGGGTATTTCCAGACATGTCAGTAAATGATGAAACAAAACAAATTTTGTGTATTTTTATTGCTAGTTTCTTCTTTCATAATGCTTATTATAATCCACTAGATATACAGAACTGACCATAATTACACACATAATACTTTGATATATTGCTCCCAGATCTTCTCATTGTAAGATACTTCCTTATTTCATTTTTTTATCCTTCTCCTCCCATACTTTAACTCTTTAAACTTCAATGAGAATGCAGGCTATTTTCTCTGAGAGTCTCAAAACACTTTTTTATTACAGTTCCTTAAAAATGATCAGCTTGCCAAAATGTGAATTTCTATTGCAATTATTTTTAACATTCCTTAATGATTAAAAAATTTTAAGGCAATAAAAAGTCTGAAAAGGGCAAACTAGGACAATATTTCTTGTTTTACTAAGAAGCAACAACAACAAAATGTGATCCACAGAACTATTAGGGATAATTGGAAGTATAATTATTCTAGAGAATTCTGAATTTAAATTGTCAGTTCACTGCACATGTTATTAAAATACCTGCCAATCTTTCTCCAAAGATGTCAAAATCAATGGCAAAAATAATTTCTGATTAATTTATCTGAGAAGCTGTAGATTTCAAAATCACCATATGCCTCGGTATATAATTTTATTTGCGGGCTCTATATATTTCAACAACTTCCAAAAGACTGAATCAACTGTCACTTTTAATTAGTTATAATTGGCAAAATTCTTTTCTTATTTCCTATTGTACAGTTTTAAGATGATACAAACTGAGAGCTTAATATTCTTGAGTCCAAAGTGAAATGTGAAATAAATCGTGGAACTAGTGGAGTTTGTAGGTAGAATTTCAAATGCAAGATATGGAAAAAACTTTATAGGGATTTCCCAGAAATAGAAAACAAAACTTACGGCGCTTAAAGCATTGTAAGTACAGGCAAAAACTTAATCAGGCAGAAAGTACTGCAGACAGTCACACACTTAATAATCTCAGTTTTGCTGGTGTTTTCATGTCATTTACAAATTCTTATTCCTAGCCTTCTTTGAACCATGCCCAGAGGTCAAAGGCTACCAGGTCTAAGGTTGTCTCTATTTACATCGTTCACCTGGAGGAAACACAAAAATTCTGCAATAATTCAAATATTCTGCCATTCATTATGAAACTACTGCCAAAGAAGAACGAGCGCCACCTAGTGAACAC
>RJWM01024762.1:16915-30411 GCA_004363535.1 Dasyprocta punctata | reverse complement strand
GTTACATAAGTATCAAGAGCGCCCCCTGCCGCTCCCAACTCTCAAAGGGTGATCCCGCTGCAGGGGATGCGAAAACCAATCAGCAAGAGCCACACTGAATCAGGAGGACCCTGTATCAGTTAGGATTGACTTATTTTTTTCTTTTAATTTTCAGACAGGGCCTTGCTAAATTGCCCAGGTTAGGCTCAAACTTGCAATTCTCCTGCCTCAACCTTCCAGAGTATGGGGATTATAGTCTTGCACCATCACACCCACCCTGTAGTCTTTTTTTTTTTTCCCAGCATGGGGGATCGAACTCACAACCTCGCGCCTGCCTGACAGGCACGTAAGCCACTGAGCCAAACTCCCAGCCCTGGTTTTTTGAGGCAGGGTCGCACTCTGTAGCTCAGGCCGGCCTTGCACTCGCGTTGTAGGCCAAGCCGGCCTCGAACTCACAATGGTCCTCCTACCTCAGCCTCCCGAGTGCTGGGATTAAAGGCGTGCGCCAACACGCCCGGCTCCACCCTGTAGTCTTAATTTCAAACATTTTACCATATACATTACAAATGTGCTCTTACATGGTATTCTGTGTATGATTCAAACATCTTAGGCTTAATATACTAATGTCACCTTGGTATGCCTCAAGCTTTGGCCTTTGCCTGTATCTTATTTATTTCTCAGTGATTTGGAAGTTTATAGAATTCCAGAATCAGGCAACTGCTACACAGGAGGATAAGTCAGGAAGATCCCTTGAATCTATGGTCCAAAGGCAGCCTGGATAATACTGAGAACCCCACCTTAAGATACAAAGAGTTCCAGAATTAATATGAGACAAGTGGCACAAGTAACATGTGGCTATTACCTTTGTCCTACATTGTATTTAAGTTATTAAAATTTACTTATTAGCACCTATAAGTCAGAAATTTTTACAAAAAAGACTTCTGGCATCTGCTAAAAGAAATAAATAACAGGATTTGGGATATAGCCTAGTACCAAAAAAAAAAAAAAAAGAAAGAAAGAACATTTTAGATGTCCTAATAACACCGGATCACATTCCTCATTTAGTACTATTTAGCGTTAAGTAAGTTCTGTGTGGTATTTTTTGTTTTTTGATACAGAGTCATGCTATGCATTTCAGGGCAGCTTTGAGCTCACTTTGTAGCTCAAGCTGGTTTCGAACTCACAACAATCCTCCTGCCTCAGCCTCCTGAGTGCTGGAATTACAGGTGCGTGCCACCACACCCAACAGTTTTAATTAATCTATTTATTTTTTTCCAGTACTGGGGATTGAACTCACATCCTCACACTTGCAAGGCAGGTGCTTACCCACTGAGCCAAACTCCTGGCCCTGTTGAAGCTGGAAAATGACCCACACATGAACTTATCAAAGTAAAAAAGAACACCTGGGTCAAACACGTGGAAACACTGCTAGAGCCCAGAAAAAAAGGAGGCTCCTAAACAATCCAGGCCTGGGTTGCTAGGCAGAGGGGCTGAAATTGACGTCATCCTTCCCTCTATATAAATAAAAACCCAGCATTGGTTGAGCAGTATCTTTCCTCCCATCAGGAGGATAAGGGCTCCTCACCTGAGGACAGCTTTGTCTCTTTCTTTTTCTCATCCTCTCTGGTCCTTCACCCCAAGAACCTCAGGAGCCACATGGGTCGCAGCACGGCCCTATTATTTTTGAGGCAGAGTCGCACTATGTAGGTCAGCCCAGCCTTGCTCACATTGTAGCCCAAGCCGGCCTCGAACTCACAATGCTCCTCCTACCTCAGCCTCCCAAGTGCTGGGATTAAAGGCGTGGGCCACCATGCCCAGTTACCCAGCAGTCACAATGAATGCTGCTGTCAGAGTGCAGACCAGTGGAAAGCCAGGCTCATAAAATCATTACAATGTATTCCCTCCCCTACCCCTGTCACTGAATCTGACAACTTTGGGACTTCAGGGTCTTCCCCAAAGTCAAAATGACATGTAAAGGTAAACGTCTTGAATTAATTCAGGACACTGAGGCAGCCACAAGAATCCAACTAAAGACATTCACAAAAGAAAACTTCCAGACCTGCTTGAGAATGTGGCAAGAACACTGGGATAAGTGTGTTCACATGGGAGCATTCTGAGGGGGATTAATAGCAATGTGTCTTTTACTGTAATAAACTTTTTAATTTAAATATTCATGCTGAGTGTGGTGATGCATGCCTCTAATCCCAGCACTCAGGAGGCTGTGTCCAGCTAGGCAACATAATGAGTTCAAGGCCAGCCTGAACTACATAGTGAAACCCTGTCGCAAAAAATAAAATAAACATTCACTGTTTTTTTTTTTTTTTTGGTCTCATTGAGGCTGGCCTTGAACTCAGAGCAATCTTCCTGCCTCAGCCTCCCTAGTGTTAGGATTAAAGGCATGCACCACCTCTAATGCCACCATGCCCAGCCTCACTGTATTTTCTGTCACATCACATATGCGGTTTTCTTACCATGGAGAAAAAAATTTTTAATTTTTTCTGCATTTATTCAACTCACTGTATTTTCACCTTTCTTATCTGAACCCTAGTTCTCACTTGAGTTTGTGACCCAGTTCTAGGAGTACCGGAAGATACAGTAACTACATGTTGATGTAATCAGCATGGCTGGATTTAAATATGGACTCGGCGATTTAGCCTCCCTATACCTCAACTACGTGCTCTGTAAAACTGTAACAATAGTACCTACATAGCACACGAGTTTGTAAAAGTAAAATGCTTAATAGTGCCTGTCCAGGAGCCCACAGACCATATCTATCCTATTTATTATTGCATCTCAGATCCTGAAACAAAGGAGGTATCAAAAAAGACTTTTAATAGATGAATTGATTAAAAAAAAATCTGCCTAACAAGTGGTATTTAAAGCAGTGTTATACTCTTTCTTGCTTTGTAGTTCAGACTGGCCCTGAATTCACTAGGTAACCCAGCCTGGTTGGAACTTGTAATAATCCTCCTGCCTCAGCCTCTCAACTACTGGAATTACAGGAGTGCAGCACCACACCTGGCTATTTCAATTATTCTGAATACAACATTGCAGGTCAGGCGTGGTGACCCACCCTGTACTCCCAGCACTCTGAGGGCTGAGACAGAAGAATTTCAAATTTGAGTCCCTGCTGGGCAAATTTTCGAAACCTTGTCTCAGAAAATAACACGGGGCTGGGGATATACGTCTGTGGTAGAGGACCCCTGAGTTTGATCCCCACTACCAACAAAACAAAACAAAATCCGAAGTGATTAGGGATCCTGAACCTGGGATGAGATCAGAAATATGGTCGAGAGGGTTCACATCCTCCAATATTTTTTTAAAAAGTCATCACGGGTAAGAGGACCAGGGGGAGGCATTACAGAAAGAGAATCTGATTTCCCACCATTGCCGCGCTGGGGATCGAACCCCCGGCCTCTCGCATGCTGAGCAAGCGCTCTACCATCTAGCTACACCCCGCAGCAGAGAACTTGACTCCTTGTGGAACAACAACAAAATGAAATCTCACGAGGTGCTAGGACGCTCATCCCGGAGCGTCAAAGCAAGAACTCTCCCCTACCACTTTAAGGCCGTCTGATTAGTGACACTATAGCGGGAACAGGAGGGTGCCAAGCAAAGGAAATTACGTAGCCAGGCGCTCCCACGATATAAGTAAGATCATAGGTCCTGCGGAAGGATTGCTTTGATTGGTTGTTTTCTTGAGCTACGGTCCTAGCAATAGGCCCAATCTCCGCTTTTCGCTTGCGCGTCGGGCTTTGCCCTTGGTAAAGATGGCGCAAAGGCTGCCGGCTTCACGCGGGGCATGCGCATTCTCAGAAATTTGGCCGGAGAAGGCAGGCAAAATACGTAAGATTCGTGAGCGTTGATTGGCTGAAGAGGAAAGCGTGCGCTGACTGGCTCTGTCCTTCGCGGGAAGGAGTTTGTGGCGCCAGAGAAAAGTGGATACGACGGTGTGGAGGCGTCGGGATTCTGTGGTGTTCTGCGAAGCTACCATACAGGAAACTTCTGGCCTTCTTTTCCCAAGAGAGTCGCGACCAAGATGTGGAACAGTAATGATGGGTGGGACGGGGGAGGAGGAGGAAATTCGCAGGAGGATTGAGCGAGCCTGGGGTCCGAAGGCGTGCGGCGGCGGGGGCGAGAGCGGAGGTGCCGGCGTTTGGGGTCTGGAAGGGTGGTGGGAATTTTAGGGAGACGGGCCCAGTGTGGGGTGCATGAAGTCTCAGGGAATCTGCTGACTTCTCATGTGTTAGGAAGGCAGCACAGATACTAACACTGTTGTTCAAATCAGGTGGCTATGAAAGCTATAGCAGCTCCAGCTACGGAGGAGGCGGCAGCTACACACAGTCCCCGGGAGGCTTCGGATCTCCAACGCCTTCTCAGACTGAGAAGAAATCAGTAGGTTGAAAGACTAGGGTTTAGCTTTGTTTGTCTTTCTGCTGGTCTAAAACTCCGAAGTCACACAACAGAGAAAACGTTTGAGGCGAGGGAAGGGTTTTATGCATGAGCTGATTAGAAAGCTATCGATTATTTTCCATGTCTCTGAAAATGTGTAAGTGCTGTAAATTTTAAAACGAAATCTTTCGTAATTCTGCAGCCACTATTTCCTTGGCTTTGCTCTGAGATTTCTCATAGCTACTGAATTAATATGGTGGAAAAACTTTGAACTTGTATTCATAGTCTGTTTTATATTTCTGTATTCAAAGTTGTTTTTCTGGTTAAACATAGTGAGGTGACATGAAACGGTGGAAAAGTGTGATTTTTTTTTGAGACAGTGTCTTGCTATGTAGTTCAGGCTGGCCTTGAAATCACTGTGATCCTCCTGCCTCAGCCTCCTGAGTGCTGGAGTTACAGGCCCAGTAAGAGTGTAATTTCACAGACACTTGTTTTCATGTTGTTGTCAGACATTTCTTAACCTTCTTGATTACTTTACACTAAGTGGAATTAATGTATAACTTACAAGGATGTTGTGACACTTGATCGTAAATAAAGTGCCTACTCTGTAGTCACTTTGCATAAACAGGTCTGATTTTATCTTTAAAAGAACACCGACCTTTAATCCCAGCACTCAGGAGACTGAGGTAGGCGGAATGTTGTGAGTTCAAGGCCGGCTTGGGCTACAACATGAGTGCAAGGCTGGCCTGAACTACATAGTGCGACCCTGCCTCAAAAAACTAGGGCCGGGAGTTTGGCTTAGCAGCTTATGGGCCTGCCTGACAGGTGTGAGGTTGTGAGTTAGATCCCCGCTACCACAAAAAAAGAATACCGAGTGTGGAACTGGAATATGTAGATCCCAGAATTAACATTGCCTTTTTTTACCCCTGTGATACTAGGTGAAACTCAGGACCTTACTACCAATGAGCTACGTCCTCAGCCCTTTTTTTTTATTTTGAAATACGATCTTGCTATGTTATCTAGGCTACCCTCGAACTTATGATCCTCCTGCCTCAGCCTGCCAAGTAGCTAGGGTTACAGGTACACATCACCATACCCGCTTAATTTTTTTTTTTTTTTTTTTTTTTTTTTTTTTTTTTGCGGCACCAGGGATTGAACTCACAATGTCGCACCTGCCAGGGCAGGCGCTGAAGCCACTGAGCCAAACTCCCAGCCCTGGTTTTTTGAGGCAGGGTCGCACTGTGTAGCTCAGGCCAGCCTTACGCTCGCGTTGTAGCCCAAGCTGGCCTCGAGCTCACAACAATCCTCCTACCTCGGCCTCCCGAGTGCTGGAATTAAAGGCGTGCCACGCCCGGCTTTAATTTGTTTCTTATATAAAACATATTGATGGATCCTGTCTCTTGATTGGCTACTCACTGCCTGTGTTTATATATATTATATGTTTCATTTCAGATTTGAGGTAGCTTTCCTTATTTGTTCACAAAAGGTGGTAGCACATCCAGGGCTGAGGAACTGGAATTTGAGTGCAGGTCTATGGGACCATCTGCCTCTGGACCCCTTGTTCTCTCTTTACCATATTAGTTCTTTATTTATGCTGGAGATGCAGGCAGAATCTCAGCTGTGACAGGTGAACACAGTGCAGTAGATTGTAAGCGGTCAATCTTGCAGCCTGCAAAACTTGGATCTGTAAATGTGATGGAGCATGTAGCTTCTATAAATTACCACAGGGTAGGGTGCAGTCTGTGTGGATGCAGAGAGCCTCCCCCACAGGACCCAGCTCTGCTCTGCTTCCTACCCCTTAGTGTCTCACTCTACCCCCTGCACCCTTCTTTCTTCCCATTCCAATGTCTGTGAGCCTGGTCCTAGCTCCGAGATTGTCTGGAGTCCAGTGTTGGGGCAGCAATGAGTGGGGCTGTGAGGGTGGCACCAGGAGGGTTAAGGGAGGTCAGTTATGCACTCCCCTTGGGGCACCTCCTTGGCTCCCTTTCCCCACCCTGGAATGCATGGGCAGCTGTGGTAGGGGTGCTGGCTTGGAGCTACAGTCCTCTCTAAAGCCTGCTTTCCCCCCCATTAACAGGTGTGACCCCTTCTAACCTGATCTTGTCCCTACATCCTTTTCTTTCTTTTCTTTTCTTTTCTTTCTTTCTTTCTTTTTTTTTTTTTCTTCTTTCCTCTTTTTTTTTGGTGTGGGGGGGGATACCAGGTATCGAACTCATGACCTTGTGCTTGCCGGGCAGGCACTTGTGCCGCTGAGCTAAATCCCTGGCCCCTACATCTTTTATTGCATTTGTTCATTGTGTGTGTGTCTGTGTTTTTTACCAGGATTGAACCCAGAGCCTCGTGCATGCTAGGCAGACCTCTATCCTTGAGCTACATCTCCAGCCTCAAGGGATTGTGTTTTTTATGTTGCTCTGTAATTTTTAAAATTTGTTTTGGGGGCATTTGTTTTGTTTTGTTTTGTCATTATTATTTTTATTTTTGATTTTTTTGTTACTGTTTGTTTTGAGACAGGATCTCACTATGTAGTTTAAGCTGGTGTCAAACTCAAAATGATCCTCCTGCCGCAGCCTCCTGACTGCTGCTATTATAGGCATGCATTGCTATCCCAGCCTGATTTTTTCTTTTGGGACAGAGTCCAACTGTGCCCAGCCTGGTCTTGAACTTCTGGTCTCCTGTGAACCTCCTGCCTCAGCCTCCTAAGTAGCTGGGATTATAGGCATACCACTGTGCCCTGTAATTCACTTTAAAAAAAAATTGTAATTCACTATATTTTAATTACACTTTCTTGCAGCATCAGCCAAAGTCAGATTTCTGAAGCTGCTGAAGATTGGGCAGCATTTCCTTGAATTCAGTACATTTTAAACAACTGTAAAGTACTGTAAAATAACATTGAAAGGCATAGTTGAACCCTTCACATCCTTGTGAAAAGCTATTACAGATATAAAGAATGAGGACCAATAGCTAATCTGTAAGCAGTTGCTAATGTTTGAGTGCTTACTATGTATTCTCAGTGCTTTATTGTGTTGTCGTTCTGTTTCGTTTTGGTTTTGGTTTTGGTTTTTGGTGCTGGAGATTGAACCCAGGGCCCTCACAGTGAGTTACACCCTCATTCCTTTTTAGTTTTTATTTTTGAGACAGGGTCGCACTAATTTGCCCAGGCTGGGCTTGAACTTGCAATATTCCTGCCTCATTCTCCCAGAGTGCTGGAATTACAGGCATGTGCCATCAACCCAGCTTCATGTAGTTGTTTTAATAACGATTTTTTCATTCCTGGTTTCATTATGAGGAAACCGAGGCACAGATGAGTTGAAGCTCGGCTGCTTGCTTTGATGCCATGTGTGCTGGTGCTTGACTAGGCTTGATTTCTGCTGTTCTGCCAGTGCTTGCCATTCAGAATTGTGCTTCAACAGTAAAATGTCGTCACTGTGCAGGATCTTCAGGCCAAAGTTGTGACCGTTATATTCCTTGAAGGCCAAGAGCGTGGAGCTCTAGGTGTCGCGTGTGGAACAGGTGCTGTACTCCTTCCTTTGATGTCTGACAGGAAGACCTGCTTGTCTGTGAGACTGGGAATGTATTCTGTTTGTTTGGGTTTTGGGGTTTACATATTCGCCCTCACCCTGTAGTGCCATTCTTAGATTTTCTTTTTCTAGTACTGGGGGTTGAACCCAGGGCCTCACACATGCAAGGCAAGTGAATGTATTGCCTATTCTTTTTTTTTTTTTTTTTTTTTTTTTTTTTTTTTTTTTTTTTTTTTTTTTTTTTTTTTTTTTTTTTCTTTTGAGATTATCTTGCTATGTTGCCCAAATTGACCTGTAACTCTCAGGTTCGTATCCTCCTGCCTCAGCCTCCAGGTAGCCAAAACTATAGACTTGTGCTATCATGCACAGTTTATGTACCCATTATTTTATCACTGTCAAATTCTTGTGCTGCAGAGTCCAGGCCAGAGGGCTAGGGTGCAGCCCGGTGGTCCAGTGTTGCCTCACATGCTTGAGGCTATGGGTTCAGATCCAAGTACCATAAAAGAAAAAAGAAAAAGTTCAGCCCAGATGTTTATGCTTCTCAAAATTGCCAGTAAATTTTTCTGAGATTTGCATATAGCCCATTTCATTCTGTAGTTTATTAAGATTGAGTTTGTAGGGCTTTTGTAGGGTTTTGTACTTGTTAAGTAGCCCAGACTGACCTTAAACTCATGATCCTCCTGCCTCAGCCTCTCTAGTGCTGGGATTATAGGTTGTACCACCATGCTCAGCTCTGTTTATATTTTTACTTCTGCTAAGTTAGGGTGTGTTGAGGGCAAATAGTTTCTTACTCATCTCTATTTCCCGCAGACTGTGCTTTCAGTGATAGGTTAAGGTGAGACTTTACCGCTGTTGTCAGGCTAGTTTAGAATGTGATTTGAGTGTGCTCACTAGAAGCTCTTCTGCTCAGTTCATCTTGTTCCTTCCTTTTAAGATACCCAGTGTGGCTAAGCTCTTACCTCTCTTTCCCCAGGAGTTCATCTAGTTGTCAGAACATCTGTTCTAAAGGAAGCCGTACTTTAGGAAACCTAGAGAAGCTCCAGGATCCTATCTCTGCTTGCCATTTGGGAAACACTTTTGCAATACCATTGCCTCCCATTAATGTCCTTACAGCCTGCCCTCTTCCTACAGCTGAGGCTCCCTCCTAAGGCTTGGATCTGGCAGCAGGTCACCCTTCCTTACCCTGTCTCTGCTCTGGCCCACATGTTTGGGAGAATCCACAGTGCAATGCAAACTTTCCATTCAGCAGGACCTTTAGAGTGAGATGAACCTGGGTTTGAATTCAAAAGTGTGGCATTTCTTAGCTTTGTGACCTGGGTTTCCCTCTTGTGAAGCAAGGAGCAATGAGGTTTGTTTGGAAATTTCACTGTTCTAATATATTTAAACTGCTCAACACATGGCAAGTATTAAATGAATTGTTACTTTCTGAGTTGAAATTATGCATGCCTTTTCTCTTCAGAGAGCTCGATCCCAGTACATTGTACCCTGTACCATATCTCAACTGCTTTCTGCTACTTTGGTTGATGAAGTGTTCAAGATTGGGAATGTTGAGATTTCACAGGTATGTAAAAGAATTTATAGGAGAGTCATTTAATCATAAGGAGATATGACGTACTTGAAAGTATATAAATACTGCTTTAGTTTCCAGGAGAACCAAGCTTCATTATTTCCCCCTAACCTAGGTCACTATCGTGGGAATAATCAGACATGCAGAGAAGGCTCCAACCAACATTGTTTACAAAATAGATGACATGACAGCTGCACCCATGGACGTCCGCCAGTGGGTTGACACAGATGTGAGTGGCTATTTTTGAATTGGGGTGGGGTTACTCTGGGAGTTTGGAGATGGCAGACTTTTTAAATCTTACCTTTTAGAGTTTTTTGTTACACTAAAATAATATATATACATAAGATACCAAAGCAAGCTCAGTGTGGTGGTGCACACCTATAATCCCAGCACTCAGGAGGCTAAAGTAGGAGCACTGAGAGTTCGGGGCCAGCTTGGGCTACATACTAAGTTATAGGCCAACTGAGTCTAAAAAAAAAAGGCAGAAGCTCTAAAACGAAGGGTTAATAGAGTTGAATGCAAGTTTAAAACTTTCTAAATGTCCTAAAATATTACAAACAAAAGATAAGTGACAAGAGACAGTGGAATGTAAGTTCCATGAGAAAGATTTGCACACTTGCACATATGTGTGAATATGTGTGTATTGCTGGGGATTGAACCCAGAGTTGCTCTACCATTAGGCCAAACCCAGCTCTTGTTTGATTAATTTTTTCATTCTAAGTTAGTGTTACGCTGAGTTGACCAGGCTGGCCACAAAGAACTTGAAATTGTCTGCCTCACCCTCTTGAGTAGCTGTGATTACAGGTGAGTTGGACCACACTTGGCATGAGGAGGGTTTTTATGTCTTGGACACCACTTTCTGTTTAGCACCTAGGACAGTGTCGGTCACGTAGTGAACATTAAGTAAATATTGTTAAAATGAATGTGAAGATTTGCATATATTACAAACATTTTAACTTTTATTTTTAATGTTATGGTATTTTATGTTATGTTATAATGTTATGTTATTTTATGTTATGTTATTTTATTTTATGTGAGTTTAGTTTACTTTTGGTACTGGAAATTGGACTCACAACCTTGCACCTGCCAGGCAGGCTCTTAGGCCACTGAGCTAAATCCCCAGCCCTATTTTTTGAGACAGGGTCTCACTATGAAGTTCAGGCTGGCCTTGAATTCACTTTGTAGCCCAGACCGGTCTCAAACTCAGCAACGATTCTTCTGCCTCAGCCTCCCAAGTGCTGGGATTACAGGCGTGCACCACCATGCCCAGCTGTAACTTTTAATTTTTAAAAAAACTCTACAAAGCACAAAAACTGCACCTTACAAAAATCAGTAACTCCTAATTCATAAAACACGTAAGTACAAATGAAAGTAAAAGTAACTAAAGCACAGTTAGTAAGGAGAGAGATTCCATTTTTAATTTACTTTGTTGGCAAAGAAAAAATGATGGGAAAAAAAGAAAGAAAAATAATGATGATAATTTTTATTCCTGATAAGAGTGACAGCTTGCACGGTGCCTGTAACTTAGAATGCACTCGGTAAACATTTGTAGAGTGACGTGTCAAGGGCCAGGGATGCTCAGCAGGCACAGCACCTGCCTGGCAAGCATGAGGTCTTGAGTTCAATTCCTAGTTAATAATAAATAATAATAATAATAAAATAAAATAACTTCAAGAATGACTTGTCATTGTTTTTGTAAGGAAATGGATACCATGCTACCTTGAAAATATGAGTATAAACTGGTATAACTTCTCAAAAATCAGCCTTTATGAAACTGATCAATCATAAAAATGTTGACCAACGACTCCAGTGCTGGAGATTTAGCTCTTCTACTTTATAACTAGCTTTGTATATATGATTTAGGAATTTTAGAGAGGCTTTCACCAGCATCACTAAGACCTAAAGGTGTGTTCATATTTTATGTGTTAGGACACTGGCGCAGAAAATACTGTGGTTCCTCCAGAAACCTACGTGAAGGTGGCTGGCCACCTGAGGTCTTTTCAGGTAAAGTTGGAATAAAATGGCAGGTAAAATGTGTTTGGGTGAAGCAGGCTCTGGATTCAGGTCTGGGTTTAGGATACCTAATGATTGGCCTTCTATGTTTAATGGGAACTTATTTCCTTATCCTCTAATTCAACAGGAAGCAACTGGTTTTTATTTTAATAGAAAAGTAGCAGCTGGGCGTGGTTGCACACTCCTCTAATCCCATACAATGCAGGCTGAAACAGGGGCATCACCACAAGTTTGAGGCCAGCCTGGGCTGCATAGTGAGTTCAGGGCCAACCTGGACAACAGAGTGAGACCTTGTCTCAAAAAACAAAACAAGCCAGGCGTGGTGGCGCACGCCTTTAATCCCAGCACTCGGGTGGGAGCATTGTGAGTTCGAGGCCAGCTTGCGCTACAATGTGAGCAAGGCCGGCCTGAACTATGTAGTGCGACCCTGCCTCGGAAAAGAATAGGGCCGGGAGTTTGGCTCAGTGGCTTAAGCACCTGCCTGGCAGGCGTGAGGTTGTAAGTTTGATCCTCGGTACCAAAACAACAACAACAACAACAAAAACACATGACAACAGCAACATAAAAAAAAGAATGATAGAAAAGAAACCAAAATCTAGCTGCAATTGACAACTGTGGCGTCCGTTAGCGATAGAAGGGAAAACACTGGATTCAGAGTCAGGAAGCCAGACTCTGCTTGAATTTTGTCATTTTGTTGTGTTTTGTTTTTTGCTTGGTTTGGTAGCCTTGAGCAAAGCATGGATACTTGAGCTAGTTTGGTTTGTTTCTTCATTGTTGACTATACTTGAGTTACCCTGAGTTAAAATTTTAGATATATATAACTTTTTCCACATACTGGCAAGATATAACCTAGAAAAGAATCAAGGTGTTTTGACTTGAATATGCTCATCCTTTACATTTTCATCTTTATTTTAATAGAACAAAAAGAGCCTGGTAGCCTTTAAGATCATGCCCCTGGAGGATATGAATGAGTTCACCACACATATTCTGGAAGTAGTCAATGCACACATGATGCTGAGCAAACCCAGCACCCAGGTAAGCCAGCCTCACACTCAGCTTTTTCCCTTTCCTGGAAAGCAGAGACTGCTGTCATGCTCTGACTTTGAGTTTCTGACATTTTTAAGGTTGAGCTAGGAGAAAGGCATTGCTCCGTCAGATGAAGCATTCATGTTCCTCTCAGAATTATAAGTTCCTCAGTATGGTGCTTATATTTTATCATGGTGCTACATGCCTATAATCGCAACACTCGGGAGGCTGAGGCAGGAGAATCACTGAGTTTGAGGCCATCTTGGGCTACATAGTGAGTTCAAGACCAGTTTGAACTATTGTGAGAGCCTGTCTCAAAACACAAAAACGAGAAGGAAAAAAAAAAAAGAATCATCAGTTCCTCTGACTGCACTGCCATAGATGGCTGAGGCCTAAGACACGTTTCAGTGAGATGCATGGGCTGAGCCTGTAGCTCCAGAATTACCAGCCCATAATCAGAGAAAAATCTCAAGTGGGGTAGCATTTTGGTGCTTTTCTTACAAGCTATTGCCTGGTAGGAAACACTGCACTATTATTTTTCCTTGAAATTATATTTCTTGGTCCTTATTGAAATTTGTCAAATTTTCTGTTGTGTGAATTCACTTTGGCAGGTCCCCTCTAGGACCACTCAAAGCATTGGTCAATTCTAGTATTAGAAAGTCCTCAGATAACATGGTGAAGGGTGGTCACAGTAGCAGAAGCTGGAGAATGGATAAGCCAGTAAGAGTGCCGACACACAGTCCACTCTGTGCACACACTCTTTTGTTTTGTTTTGTTTTGTTTTCATTCTTTTGGGAAGGTACTCAGAAGGGGAATAGCTGGGTCAAATGGGACCTCTAGTCCTAGTTTTTTGAGGAATCTCCACACTGATTTCCACAGTGGTTGCACCAGTCTGCACGTCCACCGACAGTGGAGAAGGGTTCCTTTTCCCAATAGCCCCTCCAGCATTTGTGATTGGTTGATTTCTTGATAATAGCCATCATATATCCCCCCCCCCCCCC
>RJWM01024762.1:0-16815 GCA_004363535.1 Dasyprocta punctata | reverse complement strand
GCTCGCATTGTAGCCCAAGCCGGCCTCGAACTCACAACGCTCCGCCTACCTCAGCCTCCCGAGTGCTGGGATTAAAGGCGTGCACCACCACGCCCGGCTCTTGAGTTCTTTATATGTTCTTAATAGTAATCCTTTGAGGAACAGCTGGCAAACTTTTTTTTTTTTTTGTGGCACCAGGGCTCAAACACAACTTCGTGCCTGCCTGGCAGGTGCCTAAGCCACTGAGCCAAACTCCCGGCCCTAGTTTTTTTGAGGCAGGGTCTCACTGTGTAGTTCATGTAGGCCTTGCTCACATTGTGGCCCAAGTCGGTCTCGAACTCACAACGCTCCACCTACCTCTGCCTCCTGAGTGCTCTGGTAAACATTTTTTCTCACATTGTGGGTTGTCTCTTCACTCTATTGGTGGTTTCTCTTGCTGTATGCACCAATTTGGTAAGCACTGAGAATACAAACACATTTATTCAGTTCTATGTTTGAAAAATACTCATTGAAGCCGGGCGTGGTGGCACACGCCTTTAATCCCAGCACTCGGGAGGCTGAGGTAGGAGGAGCGTTGTGAGTTCGAGGCCGGCTTGGGCTACAACGTGAGCGCAAGGCCGGCCTGAGCTACATAGTGCGACCCTGCCTCAAAAAACCAGGACCGGGAGTTTGACTCAGTGCCTTAAGCGCCTGCCCTGGCAGGAGCGAAGTTGTGAGTTCAATCCCCAGTGCCGCAAAAAAAAAAAAAAATTAAAAAAAAAAAAAGAAAAATACTCATTGAGTCTACTGTGTATTGATCATTACTGTAAACCCTTGGAATATAGCAGTGAACAAGGTAAAGTATCTGCCTTCAAACTTACACTCTTGGGAGAAACAGGCAACAAACAAGACAAATATATGTAGGCTGAGGGGGGCGGTACATGGCTGCAATCCTAGCTGTTTGGGAAGCTGAGGCAGGAGGGTGGCAAGTTTGAGCCCAGCCTGGGCAACTTAGTGAGTTAGCTAGAGATCCTGTTGCCCAGTAAAAAAGAGCTGGGGATCTAGCTCAATGTGAAGGCCCCAGTTTCAATCCCCAGTGCTGCCAAAAGAGAACAGAAAAATACACACTTTCAGGTATTTAGGTGCCCTGAAATAGAGTGGGAGAAAAGAGTGATGGTGGGAAGAAAATGGCACGCCTTCAGGTAAGGATAGAATAAGGTGGTGAAGGTGCAAGCCTCCCAAGGCTGGAGCAAGCTTGGCCTCTCTGAGACAACAGGAAGTCAACCAGAGGAGTGAAACAAATGAGAAGGAGAAAGGAAGAAAGATTTGGGCCCGCAGTGTGGATGGCTTCATATTCTAATGCTAAGCTTTTGGAAGGTTTCACCCAGGGAGGGTGTGCCATTGCTCAATTTACCATTTATTTAACAAGCTCACCTGGCTACTGTGGACCGTGCACTTTGAGGCACCGAAGAGGGCACAGAAGTCATTGAGAGGAATGGTAGCTGCAGCTGGAGAAAGAAGGAGTTGACTCCGTGTGTTCAGTAGGTACAGCTGACAGGAGCAATTCAAGGATTAGTTATAGAACACAAAGAAAAAGAAGGGTTCAAAAAGGAATGCTGGGTTTGAGATTTGAGCAGCTAGATGAAGCTAGCAGATTTGGAGGGTAAAATCCAGAGCTCTGTTTCAAACTTGGCATGTACGAGATGCCACTTAGACATCCAGCTGCACAGGTGAATGTATCAGGCTGGACCTCGGGCATGGGCAGGCTAAAGATAGAGCTTCGGCAGTCATTTTTCTGCCGATGATGTTTAAAGCTTTGGACGTAGGGAGTTCAGAGGGCAGAAACCTGAGCACTGGGACACAGAACTTTAGGAGTCTGGAAGCAAGAGAAGCACCGCTGGGAGTCAGAGGACTTGCTGGCTAAGCAGGAAGACCAGAAAGTGGGATTTTGTAAAGTACGTTTTGTCTGGTTGGTTTCTCTTTTATTTTGAGACAGTCTTGCTAGGTAACCCAGCCTGGCCTCAAACTCATAATCCTCCTGCCTGAGCCTTGCTGGAATTACAAGCGTGCTCCAGCACACACCGTACCCACCTCTTTTTATTTTTTGAGATACGGTCTCAATATGTAGTACAGGCTGGCCTGAATTCCTGGACTCAGGTCATCTTTCTGCCTCAGTCTACTAAGCAGCTGCAACTACAAGTATGTGCCACCTCACCTGGCGTAGAATATCCTGAAAAGAACATTTCAAGGACAGCGTAGAGCACCAAGGCATACCGGCACACCCCTGTAATCCCAGCACTTTGCTGCAAAGGGAATCATAATAGGACATGACATGGAAACAGTGCTATGGGAATGGGCCAAAGGCTAAAGCTAAGAAGGAAGAAATTTACTAACTTGCTTTGGGGAATGTCGGGAGACTTCACAAGGCAGTGGCAATTTAGTTGGACTGGGTGGGAGGGGATTTTTTTTTCTTAGCTGCTTAGTAGTAGTAAGTTATTTGAAATAGCAAAGGCCAGCCTACACTATGTTTAACTTGGTGAATTTTCTAATATTATAAACTTATTTCTCAATTCAGCCCTCAGCAGGGAGAGCCTCCATCAGCAATCCAGGAATGGGTGAAATGGGAAACTTTGGTGGGAATAGCTTCATGCCAGCCAATGGCCTCAACATGACCCAAAACCAGGTAAACTGAGTGACTTCTTAATTGTAAAAGACAGACTGTCCTAACTTTTGTTACTTCTTTAGTGATCTGAGATTACTTTAGCACCTGGCTCCTTTTTTATCTCATAAAAAGAGTCAGACTTGCAAAGGGGAGTTGATTCAGTTATCTCTGCAGTCTTTGTAATTTGAATTGTCAGGTGCTGAATTTGATTAAGGCTTGTCCAAGGCCCGAAGGATTGAACTTTCAGGATCTCAGAAGCCAGCTCCAACACATGCCTTTAGCCACAATCAAGTAAGTTTTTCTTTCTGTGAGCTGGGTTCTTACAATTATACCTACCAGTCCACCTCTCTTGGGCTTTCTTATAATGAGAAGTAAGTTTAAAAGTAAAGCTGTATCTGTTGACAGAAGGGAAGTTAACATTTAAAAGGACTCATAAAGATGGTGCTATGCATTACATCCCTCATTCATTTGCTCATTCCACAAATACTCAGGCCCATTATGTGTGGAGGATGTGATTCTCAACAAAAATTGCCCTCATGCGCCGGGCATGGTGGCGCACACCTTGAGTCCCAGTACTCGGGAGACTGAGGTAGGAGGAGCATTGTGAGTTCGAGGCTGGCTTGGGCTACAACGTGAGCACAAGGCAGGCCTGAGCTACATAGTGTGACCCTGTCTCAAAAAACTAGAGCTGGGAGTTTGGCTCAGTGACTTAAGCACCTGCCTAGCAGGTGCGAGGTTGTGTGTTCAATCCCCGGTGCCACAAAAAAAAAAAAAAAAAATTGTCCTCATGCTTCATGGGCTTTGGTCTGGAGGGATGATCCCCTAGCTCATGGCCCTTGGGTGTGTCCCATTGGTGTTGCTGTCTCCACTGTAGATAGACTCTCTAGGCCTAAAGCTGTTAGGCCAGGCTTAACATCCTTGGCCTGATTCTATTCCAGTGAAACAAACTAATGAAACAAACTGAGTGTGATGATACTTGTGATAGTTGTTTTTGTAAATCAGTTGATATTCTAGGCCTGGGTGGAAAAGAAATGTTCAAGTCTATTTCTAGTTCCTGTCCTATAAAAGGAGGATAATAATTTCTATCTCAGAGTTACTGTGATGCTAAGGTACAGAACTGCCATCACATAGCTATTATCCAAAAGGGTTTTAGCTATTACCCAAAAGGCAGTTTCCTTCCTTCTGTACTGTTTGAAAATGACCCTTTTAGTTGGGTGTGGTGGCACATGCTGAGCCTGGGGGATCAGGAGACTGAGCCATGAGGATTGCTGCGAGTTTGAGGCCAGCCTGGGCTATGTAGTAAAAACAAAACCAAAAAATGACCCTTTTTTTTTTTTCTATCTGTCTTTCTAGGCAAGCTGTGGATTTTCTTAGCAACGAGGGCCATATCTATTCTACCGTGGATGACGATCACTTTAAATCTACAGATGCGGAGTAACTGCATCTCATGAGTACCTGAGACGTTTCTGGTTGGACCTGTTTGCACAGTCTGTTGCTTCTGCTCTGCATATGTTTGGCCAGGTGACTTCTAAGAAGGAAGTTCCCTCTGTAAGAGATCTCAGTTGACATCCCTTTGAAACTCACCGCTCTTCTATTTATTGTGTTTTGAAGCTGAAAGGAAGATGTACAAATTGACAGAGAGGTAAACCAGGGTGGAATTTCTTAGAGAAGTTCCAGATGACCTCATTAGGACATCAGGATAGATGAGACTAGAAGAAAGCCACTACCAAAAGAGTTGGGCAGTATCGCTCAGAAATTTTTGTTCTTTGGAAGAAAAAAAAAAGAAAAAAAAAAAACCCCTTGTTGAGAGAAGGTGAGCAGGACTGGGGCTTGTGGGCATAGTGCAAGCAAGGAGCCCACTGCCGTCTGCCTGGTTTTGTGTCCTGCTCTGTGGTGTTACTTTCAGAATTGCACTTCCCTTTCTCCTTGTCTTGCCTATTGCTGAAAGCAGGTTTATGTGAATATGAGGTTACGGGATGCTGGCCTCACAGGACAGGAGAGGAAGAAGTGTTACTGTGTTTTGTACAAAATAAATACATATTTTAATAAAACAGCTGTATTAATGCAATAGCTTATAAAAAAGATGCTCTCCTTTTATTTTTTTCCCCCTTTTTCTTTCTAAACTGGTCATCTGATTGCTACTTTATGCTGTAAGGCAGTACGGCATAATAAAACTTGGATTTAAATCCAAGTTAGGATCTTGAGCAGACTGCCTCAGCTTGGGGCTCCCATCTCCCCATGTGAAGCCTGTTTTCTCAAAGATTTATTGTGCAGATTGACTATAATAAGATCTGTAAAGCACGTGGCATTACCCTGTGGCAACTGGTCCTTGGGCCTTAGGGTTGGCTCTCTCAGCAGTGTGCTCACTTTGGCTACACTTTGATCTCAGGTGTGACTTTCCAAAGGCCTGTGACTGTTTCCTGGCCAACTTGATCAGCTCTCTTGTGGGAGAAGAAACTAATTCAAAGATGGTTTTAGTACAGTTTGTTTGTTGATTTGTTTGCTTGTTCTTGAGGCAGGGTCTTGCAATGTACTGCAGCCAGGCCTGGAACTCATTTTGTAGCACAGGCTGACCTCAAACTTGACAATTCTCCTACCTCAGCCTCCTGAGCGCTGGGATTACAGGCATGCACCATCACACCTAGCTGGGGTTTTTTTTTGTGGGGGGGGCGGGGATCGAATTCACAGCCTTGCACCTGCCAGGCAGGCACTTAGGCCACTGAGCTAAATCCCCAGCCCTATTTTTTTTGAGACAGGGTCTTACTATGCAGTTCAGGCTGGCCTTGAACTCACTTTGTAGCCCAGGCTGGTCTCGAACTCACAGCAGTCCTCCTACCTCAGCCTCCTGAGTGCTGGGATTAAAGGCGTGTACCACCATGCCCAGCTAGCTGTTCTTTTATTGTTTGTTTTTTTAGACAAGGCCTTGTAGTGTAGTCTAGGCTGGCCTTGAATTCATAGTCCTTCTGTCTTTACCTCCCAAGTGCTAGGATTACAGGCAGGCACTACCATGCCCGACTCTCAAAGATGTTTTGACAACTCCAGAACATAAACTGCATCTTGAATGAAAGAACCAATTTGGAGATAAAGCTAATGAGGTATAACATGCAAATAAGAACGATATCCGCTTCAGCTGTTTCTGAGTAAGATCTAGCAACTATTTGGGGAAGGCTCCATCCCACCCTTACCCCCAATTTCCAACTGAACAAGCAGCTGCTTTTCTTTACATGTAGAGTAATTTTGGAAGGGGGTATGTTTTGAGACAGGGTCTTGTTATGTAGCCCAGGCTGGCCTTTAACATGTGGCAGCTCTTCTGCCTCAGCCTCCCAAGTGCTGGGATTATAGTCATGGGCGGGCCACTACAACTGGTGATGCCAAGTAATTTACATCTGAGGAGTTATGCAAAGGTTTTAAGATCTGTCAACCAGTATGTTATTTATCAGTGTGTCCATTCTTGGGCAAAGAAGAAAGAACAGTTGCTAAAAACAGTTTTAAAAAAATTGAATTTCGAATGATGACATCGTCCTTTTGTAGGTGGCAGACTTCTCTTTCTAGGTATCAAGCTGTGACTTCAGATGGGCAGAGCAATGGTTCTGAGTGCAGGTCTTTTCTGTTTTCATAAAATTCATATGATGATTTAGTGATTTAAAAATTATCTACCATTGTGTGGTGTAATCCCAGCAGTTTGGGAGGTTGAGGCATGAAAATTGAAAGTTTGAGGCCACCCTGGGCAACTTAGACTCTGTCTCGAAAAGGGCTGGGGGACCAGGGGTTTAGCTCAGTGGCACAAGTGCCTGTCTGGTAGGCGCAAGGTCGTGAGTTCAAGCCCCAGTGCCAAAAAAAAAAAAAGGGCTGGGAATGTAACTCAGCAGTAGAGCAATTGCCTAGTATGTGAGGCTCAGGATTCAGTCTCCAGTACTACAGAAATAAGACTTGTCAATTCAGTGAGCATACGGGTCAGGCTCTAAGGACAGAAAGAACAGTAAGACATTGACGTCACGAGCATTGCTAGTGCACAGAGCAGCTGTGCTCTGAGACTGACTTCCCTGCCGCCTCGGCATTTCAGTCAGGAGCTGCGGGGCTGAGCGTGGGCAGGATCACCAGCTGGACCCTGGACAAAACAACTTGCACCGTCATAGAGCTGCCATGCGCAGGCAGGAAGAGATTGCATCTGGGATGTCTGTGGTCACCTGATTAATGTCCAGGGTATGGTGTTGAACCACCAGAAATAGCAGGACTACCAAGGTCTTAGAAACTCCCCAGCCCAACACAGTGATGGGCCCAGTCTCTTTGGGAGAATCCTGTGTTGAAGGTGGAGCTGAAGTTTCTTGAGAAATAGTACTTTATTTGGTTTAAGCAGAGAAAGGCCAGGAAGAATTAGTGTTTAATGTGAATTAGTAGGTTTCTTTAAATGCAATTGGAGCAGGTGTGACAGCACACACTTGTAATCCCAGCACTCTGGGATGCTAAGGCAGGGGCGTGGTGGTGAGTTCAAATCCAGTCTGAGCCATTTAGCAAGTTAAGATCCTGTCTCAGAATAATACATATGAGGAAAAGGCTGGGGTTGTAGCTAGGGCAGAGGCTCTGGGCTCAGTCTCCAGTACCAAAAAACACACACACACAAAAAAAAAAAACAGTTGATTTCACAGGTGAGAAAAAAAGAAGAAAGATAATGCAATTGGGGGAAATGAAACTCATAAATAGTTTTGAGTAAGCATCCTGTTTTAGTTACTGTCTTGTTGCTGTGGTAAAATACCCAGCACCCACAAATTAAAGGAAGAAAGCTTTATTTGGGCTCACAGTTTGTAGAGGATTCTGTCCGTAGTCAGCCGGTTCCAAGGCTGGGTGGCTGAGCAGAGAAACAGGCAGGCAGAAAGCAGAGCAGGATGGAGGTAGGAGGAGAACTAAGTACCCTTCCCAGCCACGCCCACAGTGACCCACGTCTTCCCCCAAGCTTTACCCCGACATCACACCTGGCCAAGAACTGATCCACTATCACACACCCGTGATCTGTCACCTCCTAAAAACTCCACCTGTGAGGGCATGAAGCTTTGGGGGACGTTTAGATATAAATCATAACACATTCCTGATTTATATTCATTTGTTCAGAAACTTTTTTTTAAAATAAGGTCTCATTTATGTAGTTTAGGCTGGCCTCTAGCTCCCAGTGTCATCCTGCTTCAGCCTCCCAAGTGCTAGCATGTGCCATCATGCCAGGCTTTTTCAGCGACTATTCATATATGTTATCCTATTGATATGTCACATTAGACAACACTGAGGAGTAGAGGTGAAAATATATAAAACATGAACATGGAGGGAAGTACTAATCCTTATTTTCTGTTCCCAGTGCATCATCCTGTGTCGTCCCAGAGATGTGCTCCTCACTCAGGAGCCCAGGGGAAATCCTCAGCCGCACTATGACGCTCTCCTTATCACCCAAGCACTTATTCCGGGGGTAAAGAAAACAAAAGCACCCTAAGAATAGTGTCTGCCTCTGGTTGGCCTCCCACCAAGCCCAGCACTCTGGGTTAAGAAAGTCATCACTGTAGTTTTCAAGCCCAGCGTTTGCTCCTGAGAAACTGCTCTTTGCGCTACAGCATTTGGTTATTTAGCCCGTTTTGCAGGTCCTCTGCCCTCTTTTGTTTTGTGACTTGCTCAGCATTATGCTGAGACGATGCGAGTGTGGAAGTGAAAACGCATTTTGCATGTAGGCGTGATTCCTAGGGCTTCCGTACCAAAGGGGAACTTTCTGCCCTTCTTGTTCTGCCTGCTTCTCTCCATGGTGCTGTCTTCCTTGGAGTCTTCCCGTGTAGTGTAGGTCCATCTCCCTAAGAGGAGAACACAGAAATTGGTGGGCAGACCAGCTAGAGGGCTCCTGGAGAGCTCCACATGGGGTTCCAGAGGTCTGGAACCCTGTGAAGCACTGTGGGTCCGGGAGCCAGAGAGCAGCAGGGAAGGGGCCACACACAGGCACAGTGTGTGGAATCCAGGAGTTGGAAGTCTGACTTCAGCTCTCACCTCAGCTGGTGACTCGGACCATCTTTTATTTATTTTATATTTTTTTGGTACCAGGGATTGAACTCACAACCTTGTGCCTGCCAGGCAGGCGCTTAAGCCACTGAACTAAATCCCCAGCCCTATTTTTTGAGACAGGGTCTCACTATGCAGTTCAGGCTGGCCTTGAACTCACTTTGTAGCCCAGGCTGGTCTTGAACTCAAAACGATCCTCTTGCCTCAGCCTCCCCAGTGCTGAGATTAAAGGTGTGCAGCATCATGCCTGGCTTGACCATCTTTTGGTCTCCTGTCTTCACTGCTGACGTAGAGCTAAATTCCATGACCGAATCAGCTCACAAACCAGTCTTGGCGCTTTCAGGAAACAGCAGCCTTGCTGAACGGGTCAAGACTGACCTTGGAAGCTGAGTTAATCGCTACAAGGAGGAAGGTTTACATCTGTTCCCTTCTCTCTGCTGCACTGGGCGGTGGGGCTCTGCAGCCAGTCAGTGCACCAGCTCCATGGTCTAGGCACAGGACAAGTTCTATGATTAGGGCACAGTGCCCAGGTGTGGCAGGATGATCAGCTCTGGAGACAGACAGAGCTGCGTGATCTTGGCCAATAACAATGCCAACATGTTTACCAGACATTGCTACATGCTTTACAAAGCTCTCATTTGACCTTGAGTCAGTCCTGTGAGGTAGACAACTGAAGCACTGGGGATTGAAGGAAGAGGCATTCTACCTTCTTACATCCCCCACCCATTTTATTTTGCTTGTGATCCTCCTGCCTCAGCTTTTTGAGTAGCTGGAATTACAGGCATGTGTCACCACTCCTAGCCACTCTATGTCTCAAGCAAGTGAAGCTTAGAAACGATGAGGTGTTCCTAGTTACATAGGACCGGTGGCAAGTGGGATCTTAACCCAGGCTCGTGTATTTGGAGTTCTCACCCTTAACCACTGCGCTAATCTGCTTCTGAGCCACTGATTCACTAGACCTGCTTCCTAATCCTCAGAACCAGGCCACTATCACCTCCAAAAGTTAAGGGTTTAGCAGTGTGTGGTGGCGCATGCCTTTAATCCCAGCACTTGGGAGGCTGAGGTAGGTAGAGCATTGTGAGTTCGAGGCGGCTTGTGCTACAATGCAAGCGCAAGGCCGGCCTGAGCTACATAGTGTGACCCTGCCTCAAAAAACCAGGGCCAGGAGTTTGGTTCAGTGGCACGGTTGTGAGTTTGATCCCTGGTGCTGCTTAAGGGTTTGCTCATGGTTTATAAAGGGTCTAGCACAAAGCAGAACTGAAATGATATTCAGACAGAAGCTCAGACATCATCTTTATTCCACTGCTTTAGAAAAAACACTCTTGGATAGTCCTTCACGGTTTTATCAAGACTTGGCACCACTCGAGGAAACCTGCCAGTCCCTTCAGCTCTGGGTCTCCGTGAGGCTCTTTGTAAATTGGCTCCCTGAGTTCCAGCACCAGCTTTTGTGGTACAAGGCCCTAAAAGTTTGCTCCTGAAGCCAAATTCCCCATTCATTTGTGTGGGTCCCATTTACTGAGTGCTGGCCATGTGCTGAGAGCTACCAAGATGAGGACAAGGAGACAGCCCAGGTCTCCTAGGATCTTAGAGCAAGAGAGTGGCCAAAGTGGGTGGCAGACATAAAGGGCTCTCAGCACAGTGTGATCAGGAGCCAATCTCCTTTACAAAAGACAGCTGGCACTGGGGTTGGTGGCCTCTTTGCCTTCTCTGCGTCCACCATTAGGACAGCAGTGAGGATGTGAGATTGAGTAGAACCCAGCAGGCTCCTCTGGCCAGCAGAGCTCTGAGGCCAAGGGAGTCATGTGCAAGATGCCAGGCCCCAGCATACCAGCCCCCGACCAGTAGCAGGAACCTAGAACCCACAGGAAGCCAGTGCAGTGTCCACCCTATTTCAGTTCCTTTCCACATCTGAGTCTGATTTCTGTGAGATTCGCCCCGGCCTTTTAGCGGCTCCTATGGGTTGTCTGGTATCCTGAATCCCAGCGAAGCAGCGGTTGGGAGCACGGCTCCTCCAGCGCCTAGATGGTTTTCCGAAAATTCTCCACTACTTCTTCATAATCATGTTCATGCATATTTATGTAAGGGCCCAGGCCAGGGTGGGGATGTGGTGCAGAGGCGGGGGGCCTGCCTGCTATGGGTGGCCCCTTTGGTTCAATCTCCAGTGCTGCAAAAAGAGAAAAAGAAAAGTCCAGTCAGCGAGGCTCTTAGGCTTTAGGCAAGTTCCTTCCCCTCTAGTTTCCTCACCTGTAACAGGGAAGGAGTTGGCCTGGATCCCCTAAAGTCCTTGCTAACCCAGAACCACAGTTTGTTCTCTGAATTCTACAACCCTTTCATGACCTTGGATGCCGTGGACTGAACTCATCTCTTTGCCGGGACCCTGGAGTCCACGGGAGACAGGCTCCACCCCTTTCCATCTGACCCAGCCCGTCCAACTTTGTCCCTCAAACTGAGACCACAGAAGAGTCTCGGGCAGGGCCAGCAGAGGCAAAGGGACTAGCAGCGAGGGGGCAGGGAGGGAAGAAACAAGGACAGGGCTGGCGGGGCTGAGGGGACTCACCTGGGTCCTGTGTTCGAGCCTTTGCGGCCCTGAGGCCCATCTGAAGAGAAATCTTGCTGTATAAATTCTTGGAGACCTGTGGCAAAGTCCTATCCTTGGGTCTGGGCGGCAGAGGGGACTTTGGGAGAAAAAGCAGAAATCAACAAGTTCCCAAAAAATGGCAGCAGAATCCATGAAGCATAATTTACCTCCACTGTCACTTCCTCGGCTTCCCTGCTACTTTCTTTTCAGGGTAGGGCTTCTTGGGGCCCTGGGCGGTTTTGCTACAGTACATGAAATAGTCCTTGGCAGGACAGAAAAAGGTCAGGGTGGGGAATAAAGACAGTTGGGGGCTGGACATCCCAGGGGGTGTCCCTGGGATTCTCCATTTAGGGCCCTGTGAATTTCCTTTAGATCTGTTGCTGAAGCAGGGAAAGAGCAAAAGTGGAGACACCTCAAGAAAGCCGCCACAGCAGGAGTGCTAGCACTCGCCTGTAATCTCAGCAGTAGGGAGGCTGAGCCGGGAGGATTGCTGTGAGTTCGAGACCAGCCTTGGGTGCATAGTGAGTGCAACCCTAGGCTGAACTACATAGGGAGACCCTGTCTCAAAAAACAAAATCAAAGTAAAGAAAGCAGTCACTACAAAGTCTGAGGCCAGGCAGGGCTACATAGTGAGTTCAAGGCCAGAGTAAATTACAGAGCAAGACTCTGTCTCAAAAAACAAAAACGCACACACAAAAATTAACATTAAAATAAAGAAAGCCAGGTGTGGTGGTGCACGCCTTCAATCCCAGCACTCAGGAGTCTGAGGCAGAAGGATCCTTGTGAGTTTGAGACCACAGTGGGCTACAAAGTGAGTTCAAGGCCAGCCTGAACTGCATAGTGAGACCCTGTCTCAAAAAATAGGGCTGGGGATTTAGCTCAGTGGCCTAAGCGCCTGCCTGGTAGGCGTGAGATTGTGAGTTCGATCCCTGGTACCAAAAAAGAAAGAAAGAAGAAAGAAAAGAAGAAAAGAAAAGAAGAAAGAGAAAAAAGAAAAGGAAAGGAAAGAAAAAGAAAAAAAAGGAAGTGACAAAGCCCTCAGATAGAGAACCAGGGCTTCCCAGGAGGAAGTGGACTTTTCTGGAACTCCTGCCACATGCATGTCTGTGCACTTAATCCTCAAGGGAGCCTCTGAGCAGTGCTTTTAGTTCCAATTTCCAGCTTACAAATAAAGAGAGTATGCCTTATCACACATACCCATCCCCATAGCGTGGCCAAGATTCGGGCCCCGAGTCACATCTGTGACCTCTGAGGCCAGCTGTCTCCAGCACACCATGCTTTAGGGTACAAAAGGGGCCACTCCACTGATCAGCATAGACAATCAGAAGCCCAGAGAGGGAAAGGTGCTGTTCAGGTCAACAGACATGACCGGGCCCATAGCCACTCCGGGCCCATAGCCACTCCAGGCCCATAGCCACCAGGGCTGGGACCGAACCCTCAGTTTGTTTTGTTGTGTTGTTCTTTCCGGCACTGTCGCAGGGCTGCTTCAGGGCCCCAGCCTGTCAGAAAGTGACTGTCTCTTCTACACTCCATGGATATGAGCTGAAACTGCTCAGGAGTCATTTTTTTAACTTTGCTCCCATATTGCTACCTATGTGGTACTAAATATGAATTTCCCAAGGTCACCAAACAGCACGCTTGTGACAGTTTAGAAAGCTTTGCTACACTGCATACCCATTCGCAGTAGAACAGACTCTGGGATCAGATTTGAAGGCCCAGCCCTGCCACTTCCTAGCTGTGTGAGCAAAGGTGCCCCTCCCTGCCCGTTTTTTCAACTGAAAAAAGAGAATACTGATACCTGATGCCTACCTTGGGGGCGTGGTGAGAAGAGCTGGGACAGTGCACACCAGGCGCCTGCTTCGGGGGGAGCACCTGATAGGAAGCAGCAGACAACAGCACATCAGTGAGGTGGCCTTAGGATGCTCAGGCGACAGCCTGTGACTGGAATGTAAACGTGGTCATTCTGGCTCCCTCCCCACATCTTTGATTCCTTCTGGCTCAAGTCAGTGGAGGTCACTGGCCTTGGAGGAGGTGGAGTCTCTGCCCCACCCAGCTCTTTCTAGTTAGAAAGAGAGGGCAACTAAGGGAAAATGAGCTGCCTGCGGTGGCGAGGGACAACTGCAGTGGGAGGGCGGGGAAGGGCAGCTCTGCAGTGCTGGCGGGAGGCCTCGTACTTGCAAGAGGCCAGGCAGGAGTCTTGGGGACCCGAAGGACCTTCAGGAGCCCCTGTGTGGCTGGAGCTGGGACTGCAGAGTGCAGTACAGGAGGTGACCCAGGAAGGCCAGCCTGAAGCCAACTCTGAACAGGACTCTGATGCCACATGGAGCCACTAAAGGTTTCAGTGCGTGGAGCCAAGGCCTAGCGGTGACCAGGGAAGGACTTGAGCGGCCATTCTGACAGCTGTGGGGAAGAGTTGACTGAAACAGTATAGGTGAAAAATGCCGAGGCTCCATTCAGTGCATTGGCACGTGCCTGTGATCCCAGCGCTCTGAGAGGCTGAGGTAGGAGGATCCTAAGTTCAAGTCCAGCCTGGACAACTTAGATCCTATCTCAAAATAATAAATAAATAAATAAATAAATAAAAGGGGGCAGGGGCTGGGGATATAGTTCAGTGTCCTGGCCCTGGGTTCAGTCCCCAGTACCAACACACACACACACACACACACACACAGATGAGAGATGAGGGACTCGGGTGAAAACAGGGTGGCAAAGAGGAAAAGCTCCGCACACTTGGAATCTGGAATGGAGTCTGGGATGTTTATGCTCAAGTTCAGGCCTCTCACGAACTTAGGACCTTGTGTGATTCTCAGGATCTTAGTTCTCATCTTTCCAGTTGTACAATAAGGATAATCACACCAACCTGAGGATGGAATGAAAATAAAGGATGCAGTTGGGCGTGGTGGCACACACCTTTAATTCCAGCACTTGGAGGCTGAGGTAGGAGGAGCGTTGTGAGTTCGAGGCCAGCTTGGGCTACAACACGAGCACAAGGCCGGTCTGAGCTACATAGTGTGACCCTGCCTCAAAAAACTGGCAGTTTGGCTCAAGCGCCTGTCTGGCAGGTGTGAGGCTGTGGGTTCAAACCCCGGTGCCACAAAAAAAAAAAAAAAAAAAAAAAGGGTGCGGGTGCACAAGCCAGGCGTGGTGGTGCACGCCTTTAATCCCAGCACTCGGGAGGCTGAGGTAGGTGGAGAATTGTGAGTTCGAGGCCGGCTTGGGCTACAACGTGAGTGCAAGGCCAGCCTGAGCTACATAGTGCAACCCTGCCTCAAAAAACCAGGGCCGGGAGTTTGGCTCAGTGGCTTAAGCGCCTGTCTGGCAGGTGTGAGGCTGTGGGTTCAATCCCTGGTGCCACCAAAAAAAAAAAAAAAGGGTGCACAGCAGAACATTACGGACTGCAAGTTCCACACAGTTACAAGAGAAACATAACAGACAGAGAAGGACCCAGAGGAGCCTTCCGTTAGGCCAATACCTTGGCATTTTCCTCCTTGTGACTCTGTCTCCTCTGTTGCCCCAGGCCCTGGCTTTTTGGGGGCCTGGGTGGGGGGGCCTGGCTCTCACTGGCTGGTAACTTCCGGAGGCTGTAGTAGAAGGTTTCAGACAGCTCCTCCACCGTGGCCACAGGGAGAGACTGATCCAGCTGGCCCGGCTGCCCTTCGGCCTCCACCACCGTCAGGTCCAGCCACCGGGGCGGAATTTCGAAGTATGTGCCCGGCTGGGAGTCGAGGCCCACCACCAAGAAGGGCTCTGTGATCTTCTCTTCCAGTCGCAGGCCCGGGAAGGAAGCCAGAGGGTCAGCAGGATGGCCAGGGTCCTTGGTCACCACCTTGACCTCACAGGGCAGTGACAGCTGGTGCATCAGATCCGCGAGGCTGTAGCGCCGGCCGTCGTTCATCTCCTCCACCAGGCCGCAGGGGAGGTAGAGGGGCAGCAGGACCTGCTCTTGGTTCTCCTCCTCCACCTCTCCGTGTTCTTCCGTTTCCTCTCCGGCCTCCTCGCTCAGCCGCACGCACATCAAGACATCTATGTCCTGGTCTTGGGTTCCGAGGATCTGGCCCAGCCCCAACACCTCCAGCCGGTCGCCCACGGCCAGGGAGGCGAACGCAGGGTTCTCGTCGCCCGCCTCACAGTCCTTCGTCACCACCACCCGGAGGTGCTGGCCGGGCTGCAGCGCGCCCAGGAGGTCGTAGGCCGTGGGGAACTCCCGGGGCCGCCGCCGCAGCTTCCCCTGGTAGGCTCCCGAGACCATGAAGTGCCGGGGCACCTTCCGGCCCTTGCTGGAGGCCAGGACCCGCCAGGGCGGGGAGGCCAGGCCGTAGATGCAGAGCCTCTGGCCCTTCCGCAGGGAGCCCACCCACGGGCTGAGGAAGATGGGGGGCCCCTTCGGGACTTCCAGGATCTCCGTGAGCAGGGGGAAGGGGCCTCCCTGGGCCAGGGCCTCACTCAGCAGCAGGGGTTTGATGAAGTGGACGTGCTGGGAGGAGCCGGTGACGTCCTGGACCTCGACCTCCAGCGTGGAGGGAATCCTGACCACGGTCTTGCGCACTGTAGGGGGAGGGATCTGCTCAGGGGTGCGTCACACACTGTCAGGGGTGGGGGGGGACTGGGGGGGTGGGGGGTGGACCCGCCCACCCCAGGCACAGAGCATTGGTCAGAGCAGGCTGGCCTCTTTCCTGGTTTCCTTTGGCTGCCTGGTTTTGGGGTTGGTTTGGTTTGGTTTGGTTCACAGCACTGGGGATTGAACCCAGCACCTTCACACTGAGCTATATTCCCAGAGCTTGCTTTAGTTTTTTATCTTGAGATGGTCTCGCTCAGTCTTCTGAGTTGCTCAGGCTGGCTAAACTCGAATTTACACTCCTCCTGCCTCAGCCTCCCAGAGGCTATGATGTGTATCATAATGCCTAGCTCATTCCTGTTTTCATTTTTCTTTCCTGCCAACATTTTCCTATTGTACTAGATGCTTTACTCACTCTTCCTTTTTTTTTTTTTTTTTTTAATAGAGGGTTTCGCTATATAATTCAGGCCAGCCTTGAACTCACTATTTAACTCAAGCTGGTCTTGAAATCATAGCAATCCTCCTGCCTCAGCTTCCTAAATGCTGGGGTTACGGGGTATGCCACCATGCCCAGCTAAAAATTATTTTTAAATATTCATAAAACAGCATCCATGCATCCACCTCCCAGCTTCAGTTCAATTCATGGTCCATCCGCTTGCATCTCAGGCCTAGCTCACCCCTCCACTGGGTTGTTCTGAAGCACTATGTCATGGGAAACTATTTCAATGTGTAAGAGAGGATCATTAAAAATTTTTTAAAAAATAATTATTCGGTAATTCCTAAACATCAACAAATGTCCAATCAATTCCATCACTTTAAAATTTTTAATCTTAAATGTAATTTTATTAACTGCTTTTCTAAATCCTTTCTGGGTTTAAATAGAAAGGTAAAACTAGTCAGGCGTGATGGTACATGCCTGTAATCCCAGCACTCGGGAGGCTGAGGTAGGAGGATCATTACAAATTCAAGACCAGCCTGGGCTACAAGGTGAGCTGAAGACCAGTCTGAACTGCATAGGAAGACACTGTCTCAAAA
>RJWM01024761.1:0-30310 GCA_004363535.1 Dasyprocta punctata | reverse complement strand
ATGAATTCTGCCCTCATTCCTTTATTCAAAGATATTTCAGCATGGTCCTAGCCTCAAGGGTTGATTGAGGAGAAGAATACAAATAATCATGATGCAAGACAGTAATAATTATTTTAGGAAATATTCAAAATTATATTTGAGATTTATTTTAAAATATGCAGATCTTTGGGCCCAGGTTTCTGGCTGAATATTTAAGTTTAACTTGGCTTAAGAACCGTGGCACAGATTAAAGATTGAAGAACTTTTTCTATAAAGGTCTAAACTCTAGACGGTGAATGTTTGGAGCCCTGCAGTACATATAATCATCTTTGTAATTTAATTCTGCCACTGCACTGTAAAAGTTGCTGTGAACAATACATAAATGAATGGATATGGCTGCATTCCAATAAAATGTTCTAGATGGACATTGAAATTTTAATCCATTAATTTCACATAATTTTAAGATTATTCCTCTTTTGAAGTTTTTTCAACCTTGAATAGTCACTCTTGGCTCTTGGGCTATAGAGAACAAACAGTTGACTGGATTTGACCTTGCAGGCCATATTTTGCAGACCTTTGGCATAAGTAAAAGAGCACAGACTCTCAAATCTTCTTGACCTTAAGTCTGCATTCCAGTTCTACTCTAGTAGCTGGAGACTGGAGCTAGATATTTATCCCACGTGAACCTGCTTCTTCTGCACCTGAGACACAAAGAACTTTGGGAATGCTCAGTTTATCCTCAAGGCGACAAGAATCATGAAGATGAAGGAGAAAGTGAAAGAGGTTAAAAAACCTGCGTGTCCAAACAACTGTGCTACTTGAACTATCAGAGTAAACATGTTTTCCTTTTACATGCCAATCGGGAATTAATTTGGACATGGGATTTAATTAAATGCAGTTGGCTACATCTCTAGTAGACTCCTCTCTCTTCATCATATTCCATTACACAGTAGTCACTTCGTTAGGCGTTTGTTATTGTAATGTGATGAGACCTCACCATAACGTGTCACCGAGTGCACCACACAGCATCTTTTATTTTTATAGGATTCAGTTTTAATGGGATTTTCCAATTTAGCTCTAGGACGTCTAGCCTGCCAAATCATTCAGCAAATGCTAAGGAAATTGTCTTAACTAGCACACTGCAAGGAAATGGCTCAATTTAATACATCATAAAAATAATAAAAAGAGAAAAATAAAATGGATAGGAAAGAGGAAAAATTATTTTGGAAAAAAGCCTGGCTTTCTCCTAAATTAAGATTTTTAAGAATAAACTTTATCTTTCATTTCTGACAGGGGCTATAGCTACTACGATCATGATTTTCTACCACCATCATCCTAAAACAGACATATTCTTAGTTTAATCACATTTGCCTTACACTGTGCCTAACAAACAGACATTCAGATTCATTTCCATAACCTGTCCCTGGTAAAGGAGCATCATAAAGGAATAATGTCATGAACCCCCCAAATGAGTATCTAAATAATAGAATAAAACACATTAGACTATAAGAAAGCAAGTAGTGGTGGGGATGATGAAGCAGTTGATTTACAGATAAAAAAAAGAAGCCCACACATTTTATTGGAGGAGCCCAGAGAAAATGTAGAAAAGGTGGCTGCGTAATATGTTGAAATATTTAGAAATAAATCCAAATCCTACCCAAGGCCCTGCAGCCAATGTCTTTGAATACTCATCCAGTTATCCATCGTGAAAATTAAAAGCCTGCTGGGCTGCATGGGGGTGCAAACATGCTGGGGAGGGAAGGGCAGAGGCCAGATGTGGGCTCAGTCTCAAAACTTGTGTGTAGTGACTACGCTAAAACTATGAGAATTCATAATCAAGTTCAGTAAGGTTGCAGGATGAGAGATCAATCATACACACAAAAGAAGAATTGTATTTCTAAATGCCAGTAATAAACAATACAAAAATCAAAATTAAGAAACAAATTCCATGTACAATAGCTTCAAAAATAGTTTTGAGGGATGGGGGATATAGAAATTAAATTCAATCTTAATGATCATAGCAAGGAGTTAATTAACACCGCTCCAAGAACTCAGACCAAATCTGCTTAACCTTTCTGTCCTAACAAACACTGGGGCCAAATTGCAGGTAACAGCGGCTACCACTCCTAGAAGCCCATGAACTATGAATAGTTTACTTACCAAGCTTAACATCAAACTTTACTTCAAGATTTCATCTTTTTTCTCTACCAATCCACACAAATGTGCCATAAACATAGCTTAATTCTGATTAATTTCTGCTTTACAAAACTTGCTTAAACTCACCCTAAATTCCTTAAATGATTGTTGGACATACTCAGTCTTCATACTCAATACAGCAAAGTATATGTAATATACAAATGTACTTATAGTTACTCTATAAAACCTGGGAAATAATTTTATGAATCTAAAGTACTTCAAATTTTTACCACACTTTCCCTTCTTTGGAATCTCTGAACTCTTCCTTCAGATAGTCTACTACTCATTTTCCCTGTCCTCTTCTTTTTCAGGTACTACTAAGATGAGGGTGGTCTCCCTACTCAGTAATCTAATAAACTTAGCTTTGATTGTTCAACAGGTTTTTCTGGTGATCTTTTGGACTTGTTGACAGTCAACACTAAAAGTGGATTAATAACAAATAGGAAATGAATAATTCTTAGAGATAATGAAGTAATACTGAGGCAATCACTTGAAAACAGAAGTGTCTTTTTTAAAAGGTCACCCTTTGGTAAGAGGAGGGGCAGGGCAGAAGATAATTTGCATTTCATCATAAGTCTACACAAACACTTTTTAAACTATATGTGCACATTACTCTGATAAAAATGCATAAAACTTTTTTTAAAAAGTTTCAGTAACGTTAGTGCAGTAGCTGTCAGACCATTTTCCCAATCAGGATGGGTATTGCTTCTGTTTATGAATTTAGTCCTAAAATGGAACAATACAGAGCTAACAAAGAAACATAATAAGTTATGTTCAGTTCTTTTGCACAAAAAATTATAGCATAATAGGTACATTTTGCAGGCAGAAAGATGAGGTCAAGAGAAGGAAAAATGTCTCCGAGGTCCACAACACACCCTTCCTGTGCTACCGTATTTGTCCTAGACAATGATTAAGTAGGATTTCCTAGACAATGCCTGAATCTATGACTTCACCTAAAAATCTTGGGATTGAGTGCCTCTGAACCCCACCTCACGCAAACACACACACACACACACACACACTACAAACATTCCTGGCTAACCCCACCCTTGTCACTCTTGACAAGAAAATACCACAAGAAAAGAAATCATATTTTTATAGGACAGACTTTGTTCCTGAGCCATTTCTTTAATCTTAAACCTTAGAGAGAATTTTTTTTTTTTTTTTTTTTTTTTTTGTACCAGGGATCGAACTCACAACCTTGCGCCAGCCAGGTAGGCCCTTACAACACTGAGCTAAATTCCCAGCTAAACCTTAGAGAGAAAATTATCTCTTCAGATTGGAAATTACCTTTTCATGTTGGAAACCACAGTTTCTGCCAAGATTCAGCTCGAAAGACTTTCCTGTGAAGTCACCACGTTCTGAGAGAGCATTCGGAAGACTGATGGGAGAACTTAGGCAGGAGAGGAGGGACATTATTTAACAGGTCTCAGCAGACCAAATGCAAGCGCATTTGGGTTCAAAGAATGAACATATATGTGAAAAGATGTTTGCAAGTACACATCTAGGGCTGGGGATGCAGTTCAGTGATAGAATGCTTACCTAGCATGCATGAAGACCTGGGCTTGACACCCAACATGCAAAAAAAGCCCTTTGAAAATACATATCTAGATATATGCATGTGAGTGTGCACACACACACGCTCGTACCATGTGCAAAGAGTTTTTCACAAAGACTGTACATGTTGAGTCTGAATCTTCTCCCCCCGGACACTGGAACGAAGAAGGCATCTGTTGAGTCAAGCCTGTTTTTCCCACCCTTCAGGACCCAGTCACAGCATGGGTTAAGAAAACTTTTTGTGACAATGTGGGAATTTTTGCACTTTTACCTCTGGTTGGACAGGGGACTAATATAAATCCTAGTGAACGCCCACCCCAAATCATTCCTTTAACAATATCTGTTGAGCATCTCGGCTTCCCAGGCACAGCTCTGAGTACCAAGAACAAGTGGGCAAGACCAAAACCCTGCCCACGAAAACTGCCAGCCTAGTGCTGTGCAAAGAGCAGGCAAGTCATAAATATTTGCTAAGGAAAAAAGGCAAGACATTACATGCAAAATAAAGCCACACTTTAATGATAGGGTTCTGATTCTCTTAAAATACATTTTTAACCAGGATGTGGTGGTACACACCTGTCATCCCAGCACTCTGGAAGGTTAAAGCAGGAGGATCACAAGTTTGAGTACAACCAAAAAAAAAATTTTTTTAAAGGACTATGGATGTAGCTCAGTGCAAAGACCCTAGGTTCAATCTCCAGAACTGCAAAAAAATTAAAATTAAATATGTACACATGTTCATATTTGTGCATATTTAAATGCCAATTAAAAAATAGCCAAATTGGGAAAATATACAAATAATAAGAACTATCTATGATAGTGTCTTAGGGAAAAATCTATATAAAGCAATCCAGAATGCCAAGTGTAATTTTATTTAGGATTAAAAACTGTTTTCACATTTTTGTTTTTCTACTTTTTCAAATTTTCTACATTTAGACATACTTCATTTTTATAGGTAGAAAGTTTATTTTAACAGAGAAAAAAATCACTATCATAATTTTGAACATAACAGAACTTAGGAAAGCAAACTGGGTCAACAGGATAACTTATTCCTATCAACCTGTCCCTGACTCCACAGCACACCTTTATTTTTGTTTCTCCAATTCTTTCTCAGGATGGCGTGAGAGTTGCTAACCCACAGGAAAGAAAGTGGCAGCACCAGCTCCAGGAAGAAAACGACAGAAACCGCAGGATCCAGAAACACAAGGGATAGGCATCGGATCCCTGGCACAGCAAAACTCTTAAAAATCACAGGTGCCGAGGCTGAGGTAGGAGGAGCGTTGCGAGTTCAAGGCCAGCTTGGGCTATGACATGAGCACAAGGCCAGCCTGAAATACATAGTACGACTCTGTCTCAAAAAACTAAGCCTGGGAGTTTGGCTCAGTGGCTAAGTGCCTGTCTGGCAGGCGCAAGGTTGTGAGTTTGATCCCTGGTGCCACCAAAAAAAAAAAAAAAAAAAAAAAAAATCACAGGTGTCTGGACAGCTGGACAGGTTGTTAAGTATCCTGTTGTTATTTTTATTCATCAAGTTCTTGAACTCAAAGGAAATTGTCCTTAAGACATGCAAGGTATCGCAGAATTGACTACTGGATTTCATGTGCTAGTTACTATACTCCTGCTATTGTGCCATACATAGCACATTCATTAATTCATTTAGTTCTGAGACCCATGAAATAGGTCAACACCCCACCCTCTGTACTGAGGATTGAACCCAGGGTCTTTCCACTGAGCTACATCCCCAACCCTTTTGTTTATTTTATTGAGACCAGGCCTTGCTAAGTCACTAAGCTGCCCAGGTTGGGCTCAAACTTGTAATCTTCCTGTCTTGGCCTCCCAGAATGCTAAAATTATAAGTGTGCACCATGGTGCCCAGTAACAGGTACCATTATTATCACACTTAGAAAAGGAGAAGTTTAAGAGAGATATGATAAAGAATTCTCCCAAGGTCATAATGCTAGATGAATAGGGCCTGAAATCTAGATACAGCTGCTTCTCATATTCTTGATGACTAAATCTCTTATTTATTGAGTGCTTTCACTGTACCATCAAGAAATTTTCAAGCCATACTACTCAGTATTTTTTGCAAGGAACTTGGGGGAGGGTGCAAAGTTAGGCTTTAAGAAATACTACTCAGCCTTTTACTCATCTTCCCCTCATTTTTTCAAGAAAATAAGGCTTCAAGGAAGGAAACATTCCAAACTAACCTAAAGTTTAAAGAATCAATGGTTATATATTATTCGATCACTTCTACATCACTTTTTATCTTTACCTTATCTTCTCAAAAATGCACACCATACCATATTTGCTGCTTCCACTAGTCTCAAGAGGTCCAATGCAGAACACTGTGGAGGCAGAATAATACTCCTTCTGATGAATTTATTGCTTCAATTTGATATTTAGAATGCAGTGGAAAGAATCAATACACATGCACCCTTCTTGGGAGCCATAAATGTTTATTTTAAACTAACTCAGTGCTTCTCTTGTGTTTATTCAACCCACCAACAGCTTCAAAGTGGTTGGGGCATGATCGACACCACTGAAAGGCCCAGGTGAAATAACAGTGAATGGAAGAAGAGCCTTACGAAATGATCATGTAAACACACTCAAGGACCGTTGTTCTATTTATTTGAAATTCAGGTAAGCTCTGTATGTGATGGGGGGGTTGAATAAGATGTCACATTAATATTAAAGTCATTAGAGCAAAAGTACTTTTTTTTTTTTTTGTACCAGGAATCAAACTCACAACCTGGCACTTGCTAGGCAGGCGCTGTGCCTCTGAGCTGTATCCCTAGCCCCTGGTTTTCATTTAAGGGCCCTTTAAAAACATGAGACCCACAGGTTCCAACCTGAGAGACTCTGCCTGCCCTGGGCATCTGAGGGTCTGTGCTTGATGATCCGCCTGTCATGATCTGAATGCATGACTCAATCAAAGCATTCACGAAATCTAAGTTTAAATCATAGCCCTTCTACTTATAGATAGGAAATCCTTAGACAAGCAACTTAATCTTTCCAGGACTATTTCTACATATGTGAAATGGGATGGTAATATCTTTCAGAGTTGCGAGAATTTTAAAAAGAAAATACATATTTTATTAAAATATGCTCTTAAGCATGCTTTGATTATAAATTTCCTTAAAATTTGTAAAAGTCTTATTACGCATTCAAACGCTTATCTCTACATTTCAAAATATTAGACCATCGAGAAAGTCTATTGTCTAATTTGGCCCTACTTGGTAAAATAATTGTAACTGGTCTCCTTGGATCCATTCATGCATTGGATAAAATAAATCCCAAAGCACAAAAGACTAATTAATTAGCTATCAATGTAGTGTAGAGATGTTTCCTAATAAGAGCATCTTACGTAGTTATTTGATTTTCAAAGAATAAAACACATACACAGTAATTGACACTAAACTATTTTCTTTAAATAATACATTAGTTGAATTTTCATTTTCAGAGTCCAGAGTGCTGACCATTACTCTATGGAACCTCACCTGATTCTCAGTTTCTAAAACCTCAGAACTTTTGCAAAAACATTATGCTGTAGTTTAGTTATAAATAAGGGCAAAAATACATCTTAATAATGAAATCTAGGTTTCAGGGGGATTTGTGTTTTTTACTTTTCTATTGATCTATGATATACATACCATGCAGTGTGCAAATCATGAGGGCATTGCTCAGTGGATTTTGATAAAGCGGACAAATTCCTGTCCTACCAGTGAGGTGGAGACACAAAGCCGTCAGCACCACAGCAGCTTCTCTCTTGCCCCTGCCAGTCCCTGCTTGCCAACAGGAAACCACAGCTTCCTTTGAACTTGAAATAAACAGAATCATAAGATATGCACTCTTTTCTGTCTAGATTTCTCTTTCAACTTCATTTCTGTGGTACTATATACATCCATATTTTTGTTTGTAACAGTAATTTCTACCTGTCCTCCTCAACATAAAATATTCTGTCGTGTGCTTGACCACAAAATATTTCTCTACCTCTGCATATTTGGGTTATCTCAGTTTGGAGCTATCATGAACGAAGTGACTTTGATCATTCTTGCCCATGTTCTTTAACATACACATCTACTTAGAGCAGAACCACTAAGCCATAGAATAGGCATATGTCCAGCTTAGTCGACACTGCCTCCCAAAATTTTAATTCATTGATTTTATCGGTTTACACTCTCACCACCTAGTATATGAGTTCCAGTTCCTCAGCATGCTCACCAATCTTGGTATTCTCTGCCTTTTCTATTTCAGCCACAATGGAGGATGTGTAGTGATAATACAATGAAGTTTTAGTTTGCATTTTTCTGATGATTAATGAAGTTATCCATTTTTTTGTCTATATTGGGCATTTAGATGTCAATTTTTATGTTTCTGACAAGGTTTTTGCAGATTTTTCTACGGAGTTGCTTACCTTTTCTCATTATTTTTAATAAATGTTTTGTGTGAATACTTCAGATTTACTGTATATAAAAACGATAAGGATAGTCCAAGGCATGCCAGTATACCCTTCACCCACTCTCACCTAATGTTAACATGACATTGCTATGATAAATGTGTTAAAACATAAAGATTAATAAAGAGCAAGATAAAAAAAATAATAGCAAGTAGGGAGACAGATCTTTCTCAAATGGAGAAGGGATCAAGAAATGGGAGAAGAGGGAGGTGAGGGAGGGAAGGGGAATGAAAATGGAGGAATCACGATATATTATATACACGTCAAAACTCCACAAAAGAATGCAAACATTTCGTACTGCAAACATGTACTAATAAAAAGCTCACACATTGATACAATAATAACTGAAGTTCAGGCTCAATTTGGATTTCTCTATTTTCCACTCTAATGTACATTTTCTCTTCCATAAACCAAGCAGGGCACCACCTTGCATTTAGTCTTTACTTTTCCTTAGTCCCTTCTAGTCTATAACTACTTCTGTCTTTTGTTTTTCATAACTGCAACAATTTTGATAATTATCAGACAGGTATTTTGTAGATTTCCCTCAGTTTAACTTTGATGGGATTACCTGATTAAATGGGGTTAGAGATTTTGAAAAGAATATCACACAGGCAGAGCTCCCCTTTCAGCATGTCCTATCAGGGTTATGTAATAACTACATGATATATCACTGGTGACATTAACTTCGAACGCTCCACTAAGGTAGTATTTACCAAGCTTCTATTACTCTACTATTACCTTTCACTTTCATACTCTCTTCTATGGAGATGAGTCATTAAACACAGCCAAAACTGGACACCTGCATTTTGATTCGTACTTTTTTCTGAATTCTGGATATGAAGTTTGCATTGGATGGTATATGTGTTAGTTATCTTCTGTGTGGTCAAAGAGCACAGTCTATATGATTTTGATCCTTTGACATTTGTCAACACTTGCTCCATAGCCCAGTACATGGTTTAGTTTGGTGACCCTTCTATGTGTTTCTGAAAAAAAAATGTGTGCATTTCACATTGGTTGTGTACAGTTTTATATACCTCCCCACACCCTACACACACACACACACACATGTAAGCTCAGTTATGTTATTTCTCTACTGAATTTTTTGTCTGAGAAAGATGTGCTCAAATATCTCAGTATGGTGAGTTTATTTCTCCTTCTATTTGTATCTGGTTATGTTTTTGTATACTTAAACTTACGTCACTTGATGCACACAAGTATCAGAAATATCTTTCCATCAAATTGTCCCTTTAATCATTATAAAATGACCCTCTTTAGTAATAAGTCTCATCTCAGAGGTGATTTCAACTACAGTGGTACAAAGAACTTTTGTTTTAGTTAGTATTTGTATGCCATACCACTTTCTCTCTTTTAAATTCCAACTTTTATGTTTATGCATAAAACACATCTTGTGTAAGAATAATTGATTTTTTTTAGAAGTCCAGTCTGACAGTTTTTGCTCTTAATGGAAATGTTTTTTTATTTATATTTAATAGATATACTAACATATTTGTTTTAATTTTGTTACCTTATTATTTGCTTTCTACTTATTTCTCATGTGGTTCTTTTTCTTCTTTCATGCATTCTTTTGGTTAATCAAGTAATAATTTTATCATTCTCATTTTCCCTTTATTATTAGTTACACTTTATTTTATATTATTTTTTAATTTTTTATTTTAAAGATGGTAAAATCCAACAAAATAAAACAAAACAAAGCCAATCAAAATAATGCAGCAAAACTAGTACAGAACTTCAAAGCAGGGTACTAGGAAAACAGCAATAGCTAAATAGTATATCTTGTTATCTTCACAATAGTTGTCCATTCCAACAGGTATAGCAAAATCAAACCAAAAACAAAACAGAATAAAACCAATCACTTTATTTTATATTTATTTAATATTTATGATAGATATTGCAGCATACATCCAGGACTTACTACCTGAAATTCCTAAGTGTGCCACCTCCAGGTAATGCAAGAATCTCGTAACATTTTAACTCCAATTACTCCTTCCTTGTTGCTGTGCTATTTTGTGTATTTTAATTCTACATATAGACTAAACCCAAAAGAGCTGGTTATTATCATTTTAAAGTGTCTATTTATTTAGATATGCATAAATTTATCTGTTCTATTTTCTTCATTTCCTCCTGCATTTTCATGCTTCCATCTACAATCAACTTCCTTTTTTTTTTTTTTTTTTTTTTTGGCGGCACCAGGGATTGAACTCACAACCTCGCACCTGCCAGGGCAGGCGCTGAAGGCACTGAGCCAAACTCCCAGCCCTGGTTTTTTTGAGGCAGGGTCGCACTATGTAGCTCAGGCCGGCCTTGTGCTCGCTTTGTAGCCCAATCCGGCCTCGAACCCACAACGCTCCGCCTACAATCAACTTTCTACAGAAAAACTCGCTTTGTATTTTAGTGTGAGATTGCTAGCAACAATTTCCCCCTTTTTCTGAATGAAAATGTGATTACTTTATCTTCATTTTGATTACTTTATCTTCATACTTGCACTGATACAAAATTCTCTGAAAGTTATTTTCTTTCAACACTTAATGTACATCATTCCATTATCTCCTGGCTTTCACTATGTCTTTTCAAAAGTCGGCTGTCATTTGCTGCCCCTTCAAAGGCAATTTGTTTTCTTTTCCTCTGACTAGGCTGCAGATTTTCTTTAAATAAAGAAGACAATCTATTTGAAGATGGGGAAGGAGGAAAAGAGAGATGACTGAAAGCTACACTGCATGAGTAGGGAGAATTTGAAAGTCAATTGCTTGTGGATCTCTTGTCCTCAGCTCCTTTGATTGAGATCTGTGTCCCATAGGCTATTAGAATCTGATTAGCTCCCTGGCTCCTCTTTCATCCTAACCTTGGATTTTTCCAAGCCATGTGACCTTTCCCTGTCACTTGGTGGAAGATAAGACTATGGGTAGAGATCTTATGGACAGGTAGCTTAGGCTAAAGAAACAAATAGAGGTGAAGTTTGTGAATCTGATGTTAATTTCACTACCTAGGAACTCCCCAGCCCTAAATTATTTGTTCTTGTCTTCCTAATTGCTTAAGTTTAAGTGTCTTTGCCTTTCTAATTCTTCAGAATTTAGTTGCCTTTGCCCTTCTAATTGCTGATGTCTGGCGACAGAGGTCAAAGCTGCCTTTTAATTTTTTTTAATTTTATTTTAAAGATAGTAATATCCAACCAAACATAACAGAACAAAGTCAATCAAAACAAAGCAGTAGAACTGGTATAGAACTTCAAAGCAAGGTACTAGGAAAACAATACTTACCATACTATATCTTGTTATCTTCACAATAGTTGACCATTCCATCAGGTATAGTAAAATCAAACCAAAAACAAAACAGAATAAAACCAATAAAAACAGAATATGAAATAAAGCAAAAAAATTAATCAGAATAAAGCAAAACAATGAGAACAACACTGGGCCTCAAAGACAAGACAGAAGGGAATCCCCCATATTTACTACATTCCTTACTGTCATCTTCCCAAGAGATGCTCAGACTGCCGGCCCCAGGCCTGCAAAATCAACCAAACAATACAAGCATTTAGTTGCTTTATGTACCTTAGTTGCTATCAACTTAGCTGGTCCTCTGAACCAGCAGGTTGCTTGGGGGGTGGGGCTTGATTCTTAGCCCTCACGCTAGTAGGTATATGGGAGGCACAGATCTTTCTCTTCCTGGAGTCCGTGCTGGTCGTGCACCACTCACCAGGAAGGCAGGCTAGTTGTCTTCTGCCTTATAAATTTTTAATAAAGATCAATAAGACCTTCATCCTATATTTTCCTACCTACAGTGCCCCTGTACCTACATTCCCCCCACTGACACAATCATCCAACTGCTGTTAGGGAAAAAGGCAATACCTAATCTGGTTTCTTTGAGCTGAATACAGTCATAGTTGGGGTGTGAAAAATAGAAGTCTTGGTGACCAGCACGGACTCCAGGAGGAGAAAGAGATGTGCCCCTTGTAGGCCTAAGTATCAAGGACTCCCAGCCCACCCTCTCCCACACCGTAAGCAACCTGCTGGTTCAGAGGACTGGCTAAGTTGACAGCAACTATGGTACATAAAGCAACTAAATGCTTGTATTTTTCAGTTGACTTTATAGGCCTGGAGCCAGCAGTCTGAGCATCTCTTGGGAAGATGACAGTATGCAATGTAGCAAATATGGGGGATTCTCCTCTGTCTTGTCTTTGAGGACCAATATTGTTTGCATTGTTTTGCTTTATTCTGATTAATTTTTTCTTTTTTTTGCTTTATTTCATACTTCGTTTTTATTGGTTTTGTTGTGTTTTGTTTTTGGTTTGATTTTACTATACCTGATGGAATGGTCAACTATTCTGAAAGCAACAAGGTATGCTGTGGTGGCTGTTGTTTTCCTGGTGTCTTTCTTTGAAGTTCTGTACTAGTTCTACTGCTTTGTTTTGATTGACTTTGTTCTGTCAATCAAAATCTGTTTTGTTGGATTTTAGTATCTTTAAAATAAAATTTAAAAAAATAGAAGTCTTTAGTAGAATGGTTTGTCTGTTGGGCCTCAGTACCTTTACAGTGAGTTTTGTCTGTATGACCACTTGCTTTAGCAGTCTCTAGGTGAGGGGAAAAAAAAAAAAAAACAAGCACGTCTGACCAAAACATGAGCAATAAAATAGAAAGGCAGATTGGGGAAGGAGTCATGTCAGACACTGTTTTTAAAAGGTTGAAATAACAGTTGTAAACTGGGTGTGGCAGTGCACGCCTTTAATTCCAGCACTCAGGAGGCTGAAGCAGGAGGATCATTGTGAGTTCTAGACCAGCCTGGGCTACAAAGTGAATTCAAAGCCAGTCTGAACTGCATAGTGAGACCCTGTCTCAAAAAAATAGGGCCGGGGATTTAGCTCAGTGGCCTAAGTGCCTGCCTGGCAGGCACAAGTTTGTGAGTTCAATCCCCTGTATCAAAAAAAGAAAAAAAGAAAAGAAAAGAAAAGAAAAGAAAGGAAAAGAAATAACAATTGTAAACAGCTAGCTCACGGAACTATCAATAGAGGTCAGTGATTGGAGCCCACCTCTATAAGTCTAGCCTATATCATTATTAATCATACATATCTCTGGCTATGTCCTCCTATCATGGGGTGTTTAAGAGCAAGTTAAAGTGAGATCTTTGCCAAACACAATTTACCTCTTGATATATCAAAGTCAGTCAAGTATCCTCAGCCATTCCTTCTGGTCAGAGCATTTTACCTCTTTCAGTTCATCCTTGGTCAGATGTGTCACCCCCTAGGATTGGTTATGGTCTGTGTTAGACCACGTGGTTCACCTTGGAAGAATGGGAACATTTTCCTTTCAGTGACCCTCTCTCTAGCGGGACGGACACTGGTTGACTCTTGTCCTCTAGGGTCCAACAATCTCCTTGCTCAGAGGACATTTTCTATGTGTAGATTTAAGCATGTTATGCTATGATATTTTATACAGTAGTAATCTTGCTTGGGGTTTGTAGAGCTTCATGAATCCACAATTTGATATCCTTCATTAATTTCAGAAGTAAATTTGCCAATGTATCTTCAAATATTTCTTCTGTTTCATTTTCCCTCTCCTTATCTTCTGGAACTTCAATTCCACATATGCTAGACATTTTTATCAAGTTTTGTATGATCCCTGTGCTATTATCTATATTTGCCATTATTTTTTCTCTATGTGCTTTGAATGTAATATTTTTCACTTAACCTACTTTCAGCTCCCTAATTCTTTATTCTGTTGTTTAATCTGCCATTAAACTCATCTTTTGACCTTTTACTCTTTTCTGTTCTAGAATTTCCATTTGATTGTGATTTTATAATTAATTTTTTGGTGATGCTCTCATTTTTAATCTTCCCTCTATAACCTATTGATTATATTTAGTTTAAAATTGTATTTCTGTTAACCTCACAATCCATGTCACTTAAAGACCTATCTATGTTGCTAATTTTTCCCCCTTACCTTTAATCACTCAGTATTGTTTCCTGGCATACCTGGTAATTTTAAATTGATTATTGACATTGCATGAGTACTTACAGAGACTCTGGAGGATATTCTGTATCTCTAGAAAAGAAACTTTTTTTCTTTTGTCTGAGAAACAGATAACCATGACTGAATCTGAGACTGAAAAATTGAAGGCTAGTTTTAAGAATTGGTGAGGGGTCAGCCATAACACTTCATAAGTTTCATTTAAAAGTCTAGAAAATTGGATTTTGACAGATTCTAAATTATATATTTTTTCTCTTCAGATTAACAAAAACAGTGCTTATATTTCTAGCCTTTTAAAACTCTTTTTTTTTTCTGGATTTCTTAGTCTCTTACTCCCCTCATGCCCAGTTCAGAAATTAGCTAATGTGTTGAAGAAGAACTGTATATAGAAATTTAAGATGATTCCTGAACTTCTCATTTCTTCAGGATCTTGAACTCTACTACTGTCAATTCACTCAACCTGAATTTCAGTTCTGGCCTCTTCATCTTAATGGCATTTCTGCAAGCTCCAGCTTTCTATTCAGCCTTGATGTCCCCCAGGCAAATGAGCAAATTCTAAAGTCAAAAGCATTAATTTATTGTTTGCTTATTCTTTTTTCTTTGAGATTCCTCCCGTGAATTTTTCTTTACTTTAGTTATTACCTGATGGCTTCGAACAGGTGTTGTTTAGTATTACACTGAGATTTCAGACAGATGTGGAGGCACACGCCTATAGTCCCAGCACTTGAGAGGCTGAAGCAGGAGGATTGCCACAAGTTTGAGGCCACTCTGGACAATGACAACAAAAATGTATTATATTGAGATTTCACAGTTTTTCTCTGTTGGGAAAGTTAGCCTAATCCTAGGATTTTAGGAAACTTGGCTTAACTTGACTGAATTAGTTGCTTAACCACTAAAGTTGAAATCAACTTTACAGTGATACTCTATGCCAGTTTTCCTGGCATAGTTTTGATGCATGCTGCTTATTTCAGACTAAAAACTAATAGTGACATTTTCACTCTTCTTGTATAATGTCCAGCATGTACAATGAATTACATAATCCCATCTCCAAGAGTGATTATTTTTTCTCCTTTTTCTTACCTCTATTAAAATCACCTTAAATTAGTTTTAAAAGAAAAAATGTCACATGATTAAACAAAAAGAGAATAGATTTCATTTATATTACATGTGTATATTGCAAAATTTATGTTTTCTGCATACATGCATACCTCACACACCATTCTGAAACCAACAAAACTTTTATATTTTAAAGATCAAGCCGGGTTTGGTGGTGCACGCCTTTAATCCCAGCACTCGGGAGGCTGAGGTAGGTGGAGCGTTGTGAGTTCGAGGCCGGCTTGGGCTACAACGCGAGTGCAAGATTCACCTGAGCTACATAGTGGGACCCTGCCTCAAAAAACTAGGGCCAGGAGTTTGGTTCAGTGGCTTAAGTGCCTGTCTGGTAGGCATGAGGTTGTGAGTTAGATCCCTGGTGCCACAAAAAATAAAAAAATTAAAAAATAAAAAATAAAAAAATAAAATAAAATAAATAGAGATCAAGATTTCCAAATCTTCAAGTGGATAATGAGTCTCAGAGTCTAAAAGTTCATTATCCTGAATGCAAACATAAATAATTTTCATAATATTTTCAGGTTAATAGCAACTTTAAAGATGATTGAACTCTTTTGTATATATTTATATCCCTCATACAGATAAAAATACTGAGTTTCCTAAAGTTAGTTTAGGGTGATGTAACATCACAGGTAGATCTTAAACTCTCACGACTCCCAGTCCAATGCAAATCTCCCTCTAATATGGCCCAACTCAGATTATTCCTATTAAAAAATGTTCCTGCTCCTACAACAATTACACCTCCTTCTATATCCTAGAGCAGAGGAAAAAATGAGTTGGAAATACTTTCACACTAAGATACAAAGGGCAAGACATCCCCTTCCTTTAAAGTTCATGTAGTCATCATTTACCACTTACACTCTACCCCAAGCATCACTCGGGGAGCATGTTTATTTACATACTGACTATTCCAAGTGTCACTCGTTGCTTGGGCAAGTGTCATTTTAACCTGTCAATTCTTGTACTGAATAAATTTGAAAAAATTGTTTTTATATTTCTTGTTACATTATCTTATAAAAATTAGTGAAAAAATAGGTAAGTTTCAATCACCTTGTATTTAAATAATTGGATTATTAAGTGGTTAATATTTTTATTTGCTAAGTGTTTGCTAGAATACCTATTAGGCACCCCCCCAAGGGTTTGAGTATGCACATGATTCATTTGGATTCTTTGTTTATTTCAACTGGAAGAATTTACAGAACACATGACTTATTAGGTGGGTGTAGCAGACACATCTGGTGCCCTGAGTCACACCTACCTATCCTTTTATCGGATTTCAACCAGGGCGGAATATGTATTCAGTGTACTCTTAGATTTGCATTCCCTGGTAAGATCCCACCTTTTATGCACACCAAGTAAGTATCTTTACTTTCTGCCCCGGTCTGTCTTGGATGCTAGCAGGAATTTTCTTAGTCTAATGCACTTTCAGAGAAATAACAGGAATATATTACAAAAATAACATTCTTGACCAGTGGTAAGGACTGATGGATACGCACACCTACCTCCCACAAATTATGTGGACATTTCTAGAGGGCAGTCTATGTGCTTTTTAGGATATTCCAGTAGAATTAAACCCTATTGCCCACAGCAAACCTCAAAACATCAGCCTTATGTTTTTCCTTTTTTGTCCTTCTATATCAATCAATGCTTACTAGAGAAACAGATTTAATGCAAGATATACAAATATATAGAATTTACAAGATTGGCTTTCAATGGCTGCCCACGAAGTCAGATGTGGAAGAATGTGAAAGGTCTGTCCACATGCTGGAAATATGAAGGATCTAGCTGAAGGACTGGAGCCTACAGTAGCGTCCTCTGTGAGTCTGAATTAGGAAGCCAAATGGTCTGCAATGGAAGACTGAAGGGTCTGCAAAGGAAGGGTGAGGTCTATGCTGGAGGCTGAAGAGTTGGCCCTGAAAGTCTGGAATAATGCCCAAGGTAAGGGTGTAGACTGGAGCTTCTCTGAAGAAACAGAAGCAAGGCTTCCTTCTTTGTTTCCCTTTTACACCATTCTGTAGAAACTCCTCCCTAGGGTGGGTCTTCCACACCCAGAATCATGCTGATCCAATTTAGTTGGGCATTTCTTACTCAAATTGACACAATCAGTTATCTATCACACCTTCTAATTTCATTCTTCCTGCTCCCTTATTACTACTTCTACTACCAACTGTTGGAGAAGCCCAAACTGTATAAAAGTCAAAGACTAAATTCTTCCATTTATATGTCTGTATTCCAAAACCTTCTCACACTCAATTTCACATAGGAAGGCTACTCCTTAACTCTTAATTCTATGGCATGTGTTCCTAGACAGTAATGCCTAACTATAATAAATGTGTTCTATTATAGTGCCATCTAGTGGCAAGGATGAATCAAAGCTCATGGCATCTAAGCGACCATGATGTAAATACTATACTTGAACACTGGAGATTTAACATTACATGAGATACAGAGATGTACTCGGGGGAGCAGGCAATCTTACTACCATTCCATAGAAGGTCAAAAAGATAAATGCCTATGACAGGATATTAAAATGTTGGGATAACTTTATGATGTGTAGGTAACACAAGCTAAGACAATGATAAAAGATAAACAAATGTCCTGCATGAAAAGGCAAAAGCTAATAGCCAACAAGGTCGGGTAGGGCTTGCCTTCTTTGTTTTGATTTAGCTGAGCACAGAACCATATTAGACACATACAGTTGTGTCTCGCAGTACAGAAATCAGGCCCCCAAAAGCCAGTGCCCTCAAGATCTCAAAATAGGAAAATTAGCAACATGAAACAATAGTAGCAGCCACCATTTCATGAGTACTATCCCAGGCTGTGTGATAAGCATTTTAGCCAAGTAATCTCATTCCATTTTCATAACAACCCTATCAGGTGAGTACTACTGATATCTTAATCTTTTCAAATAAAAAGAGCCTTGGAAAAAAAATCACTACATTTCCCAAAGCCACACACTTCATAAAGAGCAGAGAAGTGTTGAAAGGCAGGTCTATTTGGCCATAATGTCTGTTTCCTTACCTGGTTCATGATTACTGCAGCCTAAAGTATCATGAATAATTTTATGCCAAGTATCCTGCTAGGTAGGGATCAGTATTATATAGAACAAGGACCCCTGCACTTTGCCCTTGGCAGGTGAAGCGCTGAAGCAGTTCCAGCTATACCTTGCCTTGGGTCATCTAGAAAGCAGTGGCCTGCTAGAAATAAGACTTTCTGTTCACTGGATTCTGGTCAAAACATGTATTCTTTCTCTTGACTGGCTTCTGCCAGCAATTAATTTATATCCTCAAGCAAATGATGTGATTGCTTTATCTTTGATTGTATAACTGAGCATGCTATTATTAGATAGGATATTTTAAAGAACTATGAAAAAACTAGTCCAGAGAAACTAACTTGGTGCCATTTTAGAGCAGTGAGTTTCACAGTTCAGTCACGGTTTAGTTTCGGGTGGCTCAGCACTCAGTGATCAGCACATAGGGCTCTAGCAGTTTATCCTGATACACCGGCCAGGGCTGAGATGGAATGATAAGAGACGGCTTTTCCCAGTCACAGACACAGCCTCCTGCTTGAGGAAAAAGAAAAATCTTCTAGATTCTGTGGAGCAATCTTTGACAACCTAGGGTAGGATATTTAACCTTTCTGAGACTTCGATTTATATCTTTGAATAAGAAAAATGAAACCAATTTCATAGATTGGTAATGAAAGTTCATCCACATAAATAATCAAGAATAACACATAATACAAGTAGAACTTAAATTCTCTTATTTCCCTCATTTCGTAAAGAATTTTGAAGTTGCTTATGAAAATAATTTCAAGAACGTTACCTTTTTTCCCATTTTCCATAGCCCAACAAAGAAAAGTTTTTACAACAAGTTGAGCTCTACGTAGGATTTCAGAAATAAATGCCTTTAAAATAGTTGGGCTTATTTTAAATTTACTATTGGCTGGTTTTGAAGTCCTTTATTGCATTCATTGTTTTTATTGTTTCTGTTCTATTCTGTTCTGTTCGATTTTTACTATGTCCAAAGGTATCTGCAGCTATTCTGAAGACAACAAAAAGCATTATGGTAACTATGATTGGTTTCATAAGGTCTTAAAGTCCTGTATCACTTACACTGGTTTATTTTCATTGGTTTTTTGTTCGTTTGTTTTATTTTCCTTGGTTTTATCCTCTTTAAAATAAAAAAAAATAATAGTTGGGCTTGCCAGTGGAGGACAATTTAGCAATACCTAACAACATGAAAATGCAAATACTGTTCAATCTAGCAATCTCACCTGTGGGAATTTATTCTATTGATAAATAATTTATATCCAAGGCTGTTCATTGTAGCATTAATTTTAATGAGAAACAAAACTTTTAAATCTAAATGCCCATCAAGAGAGGATTGGTAATACAAATTATGACACTTGATAATCTACACAAGGGAAAAATATACAGCTGAGGGAAAAGTTCCAGAATATTAAAAAGTGAGAAAAACAGAGTATAAATATTATATACACTTTCATTTTGTAAAAGGGAAATAAATATATGTTAATAATTGAACGTGTGGTTCTGTTGGGCAGGGTCAGGAAAAATTGGATCCATGGATACAGAAGGCAAGAAAAAGATTTTCACTGACTTTCTTTTTTTGAACCAGTGGCAAAATTTTAATAAAATAATTAATTTTTTAAAAATACTCAAAACTGTCCACTTCCTCCCAGTATGCTATCTTATCTCACATAATTTTTATGGACTGATGAATGTACTGGGCCATAATCTACTAGTTCTTTTCAGTTCTGATGCAGGATGATCACAAGTTTGAGCCCAGTTTGGACAACTAAAACAGAAAATTTAAAGAGGGATTATAATGTAGCCCAATGCAAAGGCTATGGATTCAATTTCCAGTAGTGCCCAAAAAGTAAAAAATTAAAAATCACCATACCCTACAAGCAAAAAGCACCTACATCTATGGTGCTTTATTCCAGTACTATTTTATTTTTCTGATGTTCTTCTAATAAAAGAATATAGAAATCAATAGGTGTGGTGGCATATGCCTATAACCTCAGTGCTTATCAGGTTAAGACAGAAGAATTTCCATAATTTTAGAATCAGCCTGGGCTATGTGGTGAGTTCAAGACCAGTTTGAACTACATAGCAAGACGTTGTCTCAAAAAGAAAGAGAGAGAATGCAGTAACCATTCATAGGTAGAACACAGTTTCACCACTGACTTTTAGTAACTGACAACATATACCACGTACATTTTGGCTTCCCTTGGAATAAACATATGACACTGAACTGGAATATGAAATACATTACTAATTTTCTAAAATGTCAAAGTCTTGTAACCAAACAGAATTCAGAGGAGCAAAAGGTAAACACTCTTCTGATAGTATTGTACTTAGTTACTTGAATTCCTTTGTCCATCTCATACATATGGCTCCTGTGTAAGAAAAACTAGAATGATATCTCTTTTAGGATTTTGGAGATCATGTCCTTACTTTGACAGTACACATGCAGCAGTGGGACCTAAAATGTCCAAACTGATTTCTTGATTTCCCACACCAAGTTTGCTATTACACAAGCACCACCCATAGCAATATATTACACTGACATTCACCCTATTTTTGTTCAGGCTTATAGCACTGTAATCAATGATGATTACATTTCTTCCTCTCATTACCCACATGCAATCTATTAGCAAACACACCAACTTTACAATAAAATGTACAGATAATAGCAAAGATTTGGGCAATGTACTTCTAAATAAGCATGGGTCAAAGAAGGGATCTCAAGAGAAACTAGAAAATATTTGAAATCGAATGGCGTAAGTATATGAAAATTTGTTTGATGCATCTAAAGCAGTGCTGAGAGGGAGAATGTATAGATTTAAATGATAGCAAAGAGGAAAATATTAAATGTTAATAAAAAGACTAATATTTCCATTAGGAGAATCTAGACAAAGACCAAACTAAAACCAAAGTAAATAGAAGAAAATAAATCAGAGACATAAAACAAAAATTAACCAAATTAAATCCAAAGTAAATAGAAGAAAATAAATCAATGAGACATAAAACAAAAATTAACCAAAATCAAAATTAGTTCTGTGCAGATTAATCGAACTGATAAAATTCCTAACAAGACTACATTGGATTGGTTGATCCTGTGTCCCCCCCCCCCGCACCAAGGACTCATAATCTGGATGGGGCTGAGTCTGGCATTTGTGATTGGTTTGTTGTCTAGCACTGGGATTGGCAATGTGAGTGCTGCACCCACCCAGGAGTGGAGCCAAGATACAGAGTAAGGGTGGGAGGAACCCGTCTTCCGCTCTCTTCCTCTCTTGCCAGCGCGCCTTGCTGTTTGGCAGCTGCTATGAATGGCGGCCCCTCCACACCATGCTGCCATGAAGCCAACTAAGTATGGACTGAAACCCCCAGAGAACTGTAACAAATAAACCTTTCTTTCCCTAATTTTCAGCGTCAGGGATTTGGTCCTAACAACAAGTGAAAAGTAACCAAAACAAAGATCAACCACAAAAATGAAAAAAAAAAAAAAAAAAAAAAAAAAAAAAAAAAAAAAAAAAAAAAAAAAAAAAAACCCAAAGTAATCAGTATTAGGTATGAAGCAAAAGTGATCACAAAAGGTTCTAGAGACCTTAAAAGGATAGTAAGAAAAAATTACTAACAACTTTATGCTGATAAAATTGATAAGCTATGTGAAACTGATAATTTTCTTTTTATCATTTATTTGTTTTTGTGCTCTCTATAATTTTTTAATTTTTTATTTTTATTAGTACATATTGCAGTATATAATGATTAGATTCACTGTGGGGAGTTGGTATGTGCTCATAACACATCTCATACAACTTTTTAAAATTTATAGGAAAAATATATAAAACTCTGAATGGCCCAATAGTAAAGAACGTGAATTCAAATTTTTTAAATATTCTTACAAAGAAAGCTTCAGATCCAAGTGGTTTCACAGATAAATTCTCTCAAGCAGTTCAGTGGAAAAAAATCTCAAACTCACAAAATAGAACATTTTGCAACCATTTTGTGAGGCTAGGATTATCCTGATACTGAGACAGCTCAACATCCCCCATGTGCCCAAACAGCAAAATCTGCAATAAAATACAAGTGATCTCTGATTATTTATTGTTAGTGTATAGACACATAATCAGTTTATGCATATTTACTGACCTTGTGCCCTGTAATCTTAATAGATTCACATGTAGGCTTTAAAAACATAAATTACTTTTGACCTTTTGGAAGAAGAAGTGAATCCGATTTGATTTATGAGAATTTGGCTTGAAACTTTTTGCTTTATGATGATGTAAGAAGACTATACATTTAGCGGAGCCCAAGCTCAGAATGTTGGTCTCTTCCAAGCCAGCAATGTTGGACCCAGCGCAGTTCTCCTGTGATGTTGGGCTGCGGCAGCACCACAGGTTCCGGTTGGCCATGTGACCAGAAAGGGAAACAACTGCGTTCTACAGTGGACTACAGACAGATAGCGGACCACGCCTATAGAAAACAGTGTGGGAAGTCTTATGCAATAAAGTAAGACAAGGGAGAAAAAAGCATAGATGTTCAAAAGGATAAAGTAAAACTGTTCATTTACAGATGACTTCACTGCCTCTTACAAAAAATCAAAAGCAATCTATGTTTTTAAAGCCTACATGTGAATTTAGTAAGATTACATGGCACAAGGTCAGTAAATATCCATAAACTGATTATGTGTCTATACACTAACAATAAATAATCAGAAAATGAAATTTTGAAATAGTATTTATAATATTATCAAAAATATAAGCATTTAGGAATTTACAAAAACAGCAAAATCTTTACACTGAAAATAATACAACACTGCTGAGAGAAATTTTTTTTTATTTTAAACAAAAAGAAAACAAGAAATTAAAGCATAACAATTTCACTCCAACCAAGAAAACAGCAACATACATCAGCATATTGGATATTCCCGAAAATTATTTAAGACAAAAAATACAGACGTGAAACATTATCTAACTAATTGTTAATACAACTGTTTTCAAATGAACGTTTCACATTAAAAATAAAATCTGAAGGTGACCCTGAAAGAATTACATTTTACTCAAAATTCTTTTTCTCTGATTGTCACAACTAATTTTTTATATACATAGATTTTGTTTCAGATGATGTGATACTCTACCCAGAGGATCCCAAGAACTCCACACCTGTCTTTTTGTGACAGCAATGTATTGAGGTCTCCCAATACAGTTGTATTAAGGCTTACTTGATTTTTCATGTCAAATAATAATTGTTTTATTTAACTGGGTGGACTAGTATTTGTTGCATTACTATCTCTTCCTCTTAGACTGTTTCCTTACCAATATATAATGACCTTTTTTGTCTCTCTTAATCAGTCTTGGCTTAAAATTAACTTTATCTGCAAATATAATAGCTACCTCTGCTTTTTTCTGGACTCCTGTTGCATGGAGTATTGTTTTCCATCCTTTAACTTTCAGTCTATGAGTATCTTTTTTAATTAAATGTGTCCTGTATACAGCATATTGTTAGATCTTGTTTCTTGATCCATTCTGCCAGTCTATGTCTTTTGACTAATGAATTAAGACCATTAACATTGGTGGTTGAAACTAATACGTATTGACTTATCTTTATAATGTTGTTTTCTTTTTCCCTGGTGGATTCCTTCTATTGAGGTTCGTGGAGCTGTAGTACTTATCATCCCTTTCTAAAATGTCCTACAAAATATTTTCGAGTGCTGGTTTAGTGGTCGCAAATTTCCTCAACTGTTCCTTATCATGGAAGTATTTTGTTTCTCCCTCTATTTTGAAAGATAGTTTTGTGGGATACATCAATCTGGGTTGAAAGTTGTTTTGTTTTAGAACTTGGAGTACTTCACTCCAAGCTCTCCTTGACTTGAGAGTTTGTGCTGAGAAGTCCACTGTAATTCTGATAGGCTTTCCTTTATAGGTGATTTGTTTCTCTTCCCTAACAGCTTTTAAAATTTTATTCTTGTGTTGAATTTCTGGAATCTTGACTATGATATGCCTGGAAGTAGTTTTTTTTTTTTTATCATTGCTAATTGGAGTTCTATATGCCTGATTTATTTGTATGTCAAATTCTTTTTCTCTAACAGGAAAATTTTCTGACACAATGTCTGTAAGGATGTTTTTAATGTCATTTGTAGTATCTCCTGCTTGGTCACTGACTCCAATTAAACTTAAGTTATTTTTCTTTGTCTCATCAAGCAGTTGCTAGATTAATGTCTCATGATCCCTTGCTAGTTTTGAAGAATCTTTCTTTTCCTGGTCACTAACTGTGAGCCTGTCTTCAATATCTGAGATCCTGTCCTCACATTGGCTTAATCTGCTTTGAATACTTTCAATAGAGTTTCTATTCTCCTAGATATCTACTTGAATCTGCTTTATGGAATCCATTTGCTTCCTATGTTGTCCTTCCATAATTTGCTTAAGTTTGTTTATTTTTTTGTCTGTATCTGCCCTAACCTCACTAAGCATGATGTATATTTTGGTAACCTCTGTGGTTATTTGAGAGATTATTTCTGATTTCATTTTTTCCAAAGCCTCATTCAACTGCTTTGTTACCATGTCTAAGAAACCTCGTAGGGGGCTTTTGGATTTTCCAACCTCATTGCCCCCTGGGCTTGCTTTTGGTGAACTGGGTGTCTGGGGCTGTGACCTCTTTAAGTGTCTTCTCATTTCTTTTTTAGTTAATTCCTAAAGTGATACCTGTTAGTTGCCTGCAGTGAGTTACTTTAATGGTAGTATTAAGGACTTCCAGGTAATGAGCACTTTCCAGAGATATCTTCTAGGTGTAACTGGTTCCTGGGCTCCAAGTCTATTGGAAAATCCCACCTCCTCAGTTTGTCAGAGATGAGAAACTGCTGTTCACCTAATCCAGTCCCTAGTTTCTTGGCACCACACCCCAGCCCTCTCTGCACCCCAAAGTCAATCCCAGTCCTAGACCAGCAAGGCCAACAGCTATCCAGTTCAATCAAGTCAGTTCTGGCAGCAGTGGCACCCACAGCATCAAACACAGCCAATGAAACAGTAAACTGATCCAGCCCCTGATTTACAACCCCCAACCATATAAACTGAATTTATATCCCTACAACAGGATGCAAAACAATCATATACAATACTTAGGTTCACAAAATGTCAATTCTGTCCCCAAAGGTGAGGACCCAAAATGAATTTAAGAAAAAACAGAAAAGTGGGAAAAGAGAAAAGAGACTGCAAGTAGGCTGGAGAACAAAGATGGGTCCACCAACTCAGGGAAACCACTGCATAAGACTGAGGGAAAAGAAAGCCAAAAGAGACAGAAAAGAGAATAGAACAAGACCAGACCTAAAAGGAGGGCAGAAACCATGCTCACACTAAAAAAAAAGAAAAAGAAAAGAAAAGAAAGAAAGAAAAAGAAGTCCACTTCCGGGGTTCTCTCTGGATTCATTGGTAAACAGCCCATGGTGACAGCAACCCAAATCATGGCACTGTATCTCCACAAGCCACCACCTGTTCTTGGATGGAGTAGTAGACAATCTTAGCAGGCCTGCCCTGAGAACAGCCTCCTTGGGCTCGCAGCCATCCAAGCAGTCTCCACAGGTCTGTGCCCAGCTAGGAACTGTTGGGGGAAGCTGGCAACAGTTTCAGCCCCAGGAATATCTGGCCTGACTCAAGAATGGCTTCTGGCAAATCACTCTGTCCTGCAGGAGGACTAAGCCCTCTGTACTCACCACCAACCAGCACAGTCCTCTGCGCCTGCTGCTGTCCCCCACTGAGGAGTGGTTCTGCAGAGGTCCTGGGGTTACCAGCCACCACCAACACCATGACTGTGCACCGCTAGGCTCCAACAGCTCCCCTCGAGCAGTGAGTCTGGCTCTGGGCAAAGGCTCTGCCAGCTACCACCTTCTTAATTGAATTTTTTCTTTTCGCTCTCTCTGTGGAGTTTGATTCAGACTTCAGGCTCTTCCTGGGTCCAAAGAACCCATCTCCCTCCTTTTTGTCTTCCTCAAGATGGTGTGTTCCCACGTTTAGATGATGTCTCTCAGAGAGGCTGTTTACCCTGCATCCTACTACTCCGCCTTCTTCTGGGAAGTCCCCCAAGAGAAATTTTTAAAAATATAAATAAACAGGCAAATAATCTTTATGGATTACAAGATACAATACTATTAAAATGTCAACTCTTCAAAGAGATCTATAGATGCAAAACAAAACCAATCAAATGTAATTAGAATTATTAAATACAAACTGGCAGAGTGATTCTAAAATTTATTTGGGACTTTATGGGGTTTAGAATAACCAACATGGTGTTCTAAAAAAGGAAAACTAAATTGAAAGGCTCATATCACTTGAATTTAAGAGTTATCATCAACCTAGAGTACTAAACAATAAGATAATTCAAGGAAAAAAGGTTTTTTCAACAAATCATGCAAGACTGAACATACATTGTATGGAAAAAACTTCACGCTACCTCACACTATACATAAAACTTCACATGAAATCAACAAAAGACCTAAACTCAGGATAGTCCTAGAAGAAAATGTGGAACACCTTCACAAACTTCAGGTAAGGAAACGTTTTCTTAGATATCATAAGAAAATTTATTTATGATTTTAAAACTTATACAATGGATTACAACAAAATTTAGAACATTATCTCTTCAAAAGATTCTTCAGAAGCCAGATGTGGTGGCGCACACCTGTCACCCCAGAACTCTGAGAGGCAGCCGGATTGCAAGCTCAAGGCTGAGCAACTCAGTGATTTAGTGAAACTTTGTCTCAAAATAAAACAAATATATAAATAAATCAAAGGGCTGAGGATGTAGTTCAGTGCAAGGGCCCTCGCTTCAATCCTCAGTACCACCTCCCACCAAAAAAACACATGCCTTAAACTGGATGGAAAGATGGTAAAGACCTTGATACAACCACTTAAAAAATAGTTAAATGGTAAATTTTATGGTATGCTTTTTCACAATAAAAAGATAAAACATATAAAAATACTTCTAGAGCTCAATAATTTTTAAAAAACATTTCACAAAAGAAGATATACAAATGGCTAGTATATACATGAAAATACCCTCAACCAGTCTGGGAACAAAGGCCATGCACAGGCCACTGCTGGACTGGAATAGACAGACCCCAGCCTCTCCCCATGAGCCAGTGCCATTTGCGAACCAGGGGTAGAGAGAACAAGGCCACACCAGCAAGCAAGCCCAGTCTAGGAACCAGCGACAGCCCCTAGCCCTGTCTGGCACATGGGCTGGCAAACAAGAAGTACCAATTCCCCCATCCTCTACCCTGTAAGCCACTGGCTTATCTGGAGAGACACAGGCTGTGGTGATAGCTATGGAGGTGAAATGCAATTGGATACCTGTGGTGCTTTATTGTATCATTAACATTGCAGGTCAGGGCCAGTGGTCTGATCATAGGTTCAGAGGATAGTGGTACGTAGTGTGGCATCTAGGGGGGTCTCCTTCTGAGGGTCACAGCCATTGTTGATTCCCTATGGTCTTGTTGTGGAAGTCCTATATCACTTCCATTGTTTTGTTGGGTTGGGTTGGGTTGGGTTTTATTCTCTTTTGTTTTGTTTGATTATGTCAAATCTGAAGGCAGGAGCAGCTATTTCAAAGATAGCAAGATATATTATGGTAGAAATTTTGGATTTACTGTTGGCTTCTTTTGAGTCCTTTATTGCATTCATTGTTTTGTTTTTATTGTTTCTATTCTGTCCTGTTCTGTTTGATTTTTACTATGTCCAAAGTTATCTGCAGCTATTTTGAAGATATCAAAAGACATGGTAACTACTGTTGATTTCATAATGTTTTGAAGTCCTGTATCTCTTACACTGGCTTGTTTTGATTGGTTTTATTCTGTTTTATCCTCTTTAAAATTAAAATAAAAATAAAAATAAAAGCCAGGAATTTAGCTCAATGGCTTGAGTGCCTGCCTGGCAGGCACAAGGTTGTGAGTTTGATCCCTGGTACCAAAAAATAAACATAAAAATAAAAATATATATATATCCTCAGATACACTAGTCAATAAGGACACTTGTATTAAATTCACAATATAGAGCCGGGCGTGGTGGCGCACACCTTTAATCCCAGCACTCGGGAGGCTGAGGTAGGCGGAGCGTTGTGAGTTCCAGGCCGGCTTGGGCTACAACGCCAGCGCAAGGCCGGCCTGAGCTACATAGTGCGACCCTGCCTCAAAAAACCAGGGCCGGGAGTTTGGCTCAGTGGCTTAAGTGCCTGCAGGCGCGAGGCTGTGAGTTCAATCCCCGGTGCCGCAAAAAAAATAAATAAATAAATAAATAAATAAATAAATAAGTTCACAATACACTCTTCATAAAGTGGCTAAAATAGACTGACAATACCAAGTGCTGACACATACGTGGTACAACTGGTCCTCTCATACACTGCTCTGGGAAATGCAAAATGGTACAATGCCTTCAGAAAGCAGTTTAGCAGTTTCTTTAACAGAGAAAAATGGATTGAGAACGTAATTCAGTGGTATAAGACTTGCCCAAGATGCACAAGGCCCTGGGTTCAATTGCCATCAACTAAAAGATAAAGTCCAGCATATACTGTTTTGGATTAGATCTGAAACGACCCCCTAAAACCTCATGCTCTCAGAGCTGGGGCTTTTGGAAGATGATTGACTCATACTTAGGAGGGTCTGGTTAGAAGAGGCGGGTCACTGGAATACGACCTGGAAGGTTATATCTCTCTTTTGGGTTCCTCCATTCTTTCTTCCTGCCCACCAAGACCTGAGCAGCTCTATTCTGCCAGATCCTTCCACCATTACCATGCCTTGGAGACAACTATGCACTAAAAATATGAGCTGAAATAAGCCTCTTCTGTAAATGGTGGGTGTTGTGTATTGGTCCCAATGACAAGAGAGTGACTAAGACAGACACCTTACCCAAAGTTTCAGAACCTCAGCACTATGACACTTTGGGCCAGACAGTGTTTGCTGGGAGGACTGCTCTGCACCTTGCAGGATGTTCAGTTGAATTCCTGGCCTTTTCCTACTGAATGCTGGTAGCATTCTTACAATCACAACTATCAGAAATATCCTCTAACATTGTCAGATGTTCCACAAAGAGCTCTAATGTTTTCTCTCCACCCTGTGAAGACACATGATGAAGCCAGCAGTCTACAACCCAGAAGGTGCTCTCTGCAAAATCTGGCCATGTTGGCACCATGGCCTTGGCCTTCCAGACTCCACTACTGTGAGAAATAAATGCCTTTTGTTTTAGCTGCCTGGTCTGTGATACTGTGTTATAGCAGCATAAACTAAGAAAAAGATTTGTACACAATTATGCCTATGAATTTTGTTCTCAATAGATTTTTTTCAAAAAATGGAAGTAATTCAAAGTCTCTAAACAGGTAAGAAAACTACAAATTGCTGTATATTCATACAATTTAATAATTAATAATAATGGTATCTTCTCTTCACTTACTTGTCATCCCACTTAATTGCTTTCCTAAATGAAATTCCCATGAGAAAAAAGATGGCCAATTTTATTCATCACCAGAGGTACCTGGAACATTGTAGATATTATTTCTTAATTTAATGAATAGATAAGTTCCAGTCAATCTTGCAACTTTATTCTGTTTTCCGGTCTCTGCCTAGAACAGTGGTTCTCAAAGTCTACAGATCCATAGGAAGCTATATGATTAATGGACTTTTATAATATTTCATAATAATATTTGCTTTTATTCCCTGTTTCTGCATCACCATTAATGGTGCAACACGAGGGCTAGGCACGACCATCGATGCCACAGCAGGAATCAAGGTGCTCACACGAGGCTCTACTGAAGTCACATCCTTCACTACTATACAACTGCATTTTTTAAAAAAGCCAGTGTCACTTAAGAATATTTTTGCTGAAAAAATACAAACAAATAAATCTTGACCCTTGGATGCACATTATTTTAATAGCCTACATGACAAAACCGGAAGTAGACATAAGATATGTGTGTTGCATAGCAAAGTTCGATGTCCAGGCTTGGGGCAGGAGATGCTGTGTGGCGGTT
>RJWM01024760.1:0-30279 GCA_004363535.1 Dasyprocta punctata | reverse complement strand
AAAAAAAGTTTAGTTTAATTTCTGGGTTATACTTGTAAATTATTTATAGCAAGTAGCTTTATTGCTGATATTAGGAGCCTTAGAAAATGATTACTTCTCAGAGATGTCTTCCAGGTGTGGCTGGCTTTTGAGTTTTGAGTCTGTTGCAAAAATCCTACCTCTTCAACTTACTGAGAAGTTGCTGCCTACTTGTCTCAGCACCTAGCTCTTTGGCACTGGCCCCTAGTGTTTTTTATGACCCTTAAGCAATCTCAGTCTTGGTATACCAGGAAGAACAACTGATTAAAACAGTTATGTCACTTTGGCTAAAATGGTAAAATTACCAATAACAGTAGCATCAAACACAGCCTAGAAAATGACAAACTGAAGGAACTATTGATTTGCCATCTCTGTATGAACTAGATTTGTGGCTACATAACAAAATCTAAAACAAACTAGAAAATCGTACACAGTAAACAAGTCCTCAGTGTGGCAATTTAACCCTCAAGGGAGAAAATTTAAAAGAGTCTGGGGGAAAATAGAGAAACAGAAGAAGAAGAAGAGATTAGGAGCAAGGCTGGAGGACAAAGGAAGGTAACACAAACTTGGGGAACTGGTAAAGAAGACAGGAGGGAAAGAGAGAAGGAAAAAAATAAAAATAAGGCTAGAACATAATAACAACAAAAACTAGAAACCATGTTCACACTTATGCAAAACCAAAAACAGGAAAAGAAGAGGAAAAATAATTTTAAAAGTTCACTTCAAGGGATGTCTCCGTTGTTGTGGCAGAGTCCATCAAGATCCTAGTTGATTAATTCCAGCAATCCATCTGTAACTTTACAGTGGGTAGTAGATAATCCCAGTGAGCCTGCACCTTTACTTCCACCGATGTTCAAGCTGGTTTCTGGCTGTGAGGCTGCAGCCAGACCTGTTCAGCTTGCAGCTGTCCATGTGTCTCCTGCCAGCTTGGATTTGGGCCCCTGCTCGCTCAAACCTGGCTCTCTGATCCCAACTGGTAGCCAGTAATTCCTCTGATTTCTAAACCCCTCTATAAGATGGCTCCCAGTCAATTGCCCTCTCCCACCAGACAGTTGAACATGAATAATTCACCAGCCACTGCAATCTGCTGCATCCACTGCTCCATTCTACTGGTGGATTTCTCTATGGATGCCTCTGGGGTCACCAGGAGTCACTGTGTGTCTGCAGTTTTCAGCCATTCCTCCCACACAGTGAGTCCAGGCTCAAGGAAAAAGTACCTCCTTCTTCCTTATTGAAATTTCTCATTTTGCTCTGTCTGTGGGTGTCTTGGTTAGTTTCTCTCCTTGCTGAGACAAAACACCTGACACCCAAAATTAGGGAAGGAAAGATTTGTTTATCTTACAGTTTTTTGGAGGTTTCAGTCCATAATCAGCTGGTTCCAAGGCAGGTTGGCAGGGCACTGGGGCAACACTTCAAAGCAACAGCTGAGCAAAAGCAGCCAGGGTCAAAAGGGAAAGAGCAAACCTCTTTTTCTCCCTTATATTGTACACAGCACACACACACACACACACACACACACACACCCGCAGCCCGGGTTGGTGTAGCATTCACAAATCTCCTGGCCTTCCTTTGCACAGGATGAGGATATTTACAAAGTAAGAATCCCACTCCCTGCTGAGTTTCTCAGTTAAACTTCTGACCTTCTCAAATTGACACAATGAACAGGTGACTGCTTATGCTCCACACCCCAGGATGTAGAGCTGCTGCCTTGCTTAATTAAGCTCCTAGACTTCTCAAGTTGACACAGTGTATAAACCATAACAGTGGGCTTCAATTCTAGCTTCAGATCCTTGCTTGGTTCCAGGGACCTACTTCTTCCCTCCTTCTTCTCTTCCTCATGTTGCTATATCTGGACGCCAAATCTCAGAGATGCTCTTTCTCCATTGCTTACCACTCTGCCAGAAGTCTCACTTTCCAAGAAGTCTCAATATCAAGGCCTCTTAAGGAAATGACTTCAGAGATGTCTTCTAGTCCTAGCTGACTTTTGGCCTTCGAGTCTATCTCAGGATCCTGCCTCTTCTGTTTATTAGGGATGAAAAAGTTGTAGCCTGGCAGGTCTAGCACCCAATTCTTTGGTTTTGGGATGTAGTATTGTTTATGATCCCAAGACAATCTAGGTATTGGCATACAAGGAAGATCAATTGATCACAACAACTATATCACCTTGGTAGAAGAAGTGCAGTCAGTAATAGCAATAGCATCAAACACGGACTGGAAAATTAAAAACTATGATAACTAAAAATTTGCCATGTTTAAGCCTAGGTATAAAATTTATAGTTATATAACAAAATCTAAGATAAATCAGAAAATTTATAGAGTAAATATCCTCTCGAGAGACCAACTTTATGTTAAGGGGAGAAAATTTAAAAGGAAGAAGAGGAAAAAATAGAGAAATGAAAGAAGAGAAAGAGATTAGAAACAAGGTTGAAGGACAAAGGAAAATTCCCCAAGTTTCAGGAAAATGGTGAAGAAGATGGGAGGGAAAGAAGGGGAAAAGAAAAATAAAATAAAACTAAAAGCAGTATTCACATGCAGAAAACCAAAACAACAAAAAACCAAGCAAAGAAACAAAAACCCAATGAACACAAAATGTTTTTTAAAAGTTCAAAAGCAAAGAAAAAAAATTTCTCTGTGGTTTCAAGCATGTGGTTATCTTCTAGGGTCTACAGTTTTCTGGCAATGTCCAGTTCAAGGTGTGACTCTGCCCTCACTGGTAAACAAGGGAGATAGTCTGTCTTATTTACTTTTCTGTCACTGTTGAGACAAAATACCCAACACCCCCAGTGAAAGGGGAAATATTTCTTTAGCTCACAGTTTGTAGAAGTTTCAGCCCATAGTTTGCTGACTACTAGGCAGAGTAGCTTGACAGAGGGACATCACAGAGTAGAACCAGTTCATGGCAAGCAGAAGACAGCAAAATCAAGCAAACAAGGGACCTTAACAATGTCTTTCTGCCCCTTTTATCTTATCCAGGCTAATCAGGACAGGTAGAACTCATTCCCTTAATCCTAGTGACCTTGAGTCTAGCATTGCACCAAGAATCAATTCCAGTGGCACACACTCTAGATCCAGTCATCTCTGAAAAAGCCCCACCTATGTCCATATGAGACTTTAGTGGGGCATCTGGACACAAGCCATAACATGATCAGATCCCATATCTGTGCTGGATAATCCCAGAAAGCCAGCAGGATTAAGGTGGAGTGTCAGTTCTGGGACTTTCAATTCCACAGAAATTCAGATTGAACCTGGCCTCTGGTTGTTGGTGCAGGACCTGAGTAATTTAGTTTATAACATCCTGGGTGTTTCTTGCCTGCCTGACCTCAGCTCCCTGACCATGGATGTCTCTTGTGGCTGTCCCTTACCCAGTCACTGTGAGAGTTTAATACTGGGAGCCCTGAGATGAAGCCATCTCACAACTGCTCTGAGTCTCAGGTTCAGTTGGCCCCTCCCTAAAATGGCATCAACCAAGCATTCTCTGCAGCGGTTGTGGCAGGTGCTTGGACTGGAGTTACTCACTCTCTGTTGTAGTGCACAACATCCACTGCTCCATCCCACTGCTGTGTTTCTCCCTGAAAGCCTCTGGAGTCACCCATTTTCCCGATGTCTCTAGATTCTATCTTCCTTTCTCTCCTCACAAGCCAGAAGCCATGGAGAAATCACATATTTTCCCTTCCTTTTTCTGCATTGTGGTCTGTCTCTTCGATTTCTCTATAGGTTCCAATTTTCCCTTCAGATTCTTCCTGGTCCTAGGGATTCACCTCCCTTGCTTCTTTTCTCCCCCAAATTGTTATTTTCAAGTGTCTGGATTCCAATTCTTGGAAAGGCTGATTTGTTGCAGCTTACTGCTCTGCCCTTTTCCTGGGTTTTAGAATTTTCCACTGACAGTGTTGGAGAACATGATCTGGACCATATAATACTTGGCTCTACATAGGCTGAAATTTTTGAAAAATGCTAGAATGAATGGGTGAATCTTGCTAGAGATCTCTTGATTAATTATTTCATTATCTTTATTCTCCTAATTTCCAACCTGAGTGAATATCTCAGAGCAATACCTACCAGTTCCCAGAAGTATAATAATACTCTTTTGACACATCAGGAAAATTTGAGAAAGCAGGAGATCTGGGAGGAGAGTACCTGGGATTGTGATGCCTTCTCAGTGTTTTGCACTTTATATTATCAAAATATTAAAAAGAAAATCCTACAGATTGCATGTTTTAAATGTCATCATTATTAGCTATGTTATTCAGATTTTTTCATTTAAAATTTCACCTTTTTTCATGTGCAGAAATTCTAGTCACAACTATTTTTCACATTTTTTTAGAGATACTATAAAATAACCTTTAAGCCAGGCATGGTGGCGCACACCTGTAATCCCAGCACTCGGGAGTCTGAGGCAGGAGGATCGTTGTGAGTTCAAGACCAGCCTGGGGTACAAAGCGAGCTCAAGGCCAGCCTGAACTGCATAACGAGACCCTGTCTCAAGTAAAATAAAACAAAATAAAATAAAAAAATAATCTTCATTAGATTTTTAGCTGTATGTAGTAAATGGAAGAGTTATTACATGTTCCGAGCAGGGTAACTGCTACCCTTACAAAAATCCAGGACAGCTGTCATTTCCACAAATATCTAAGCCTTTCAGGCATCAAACAAAGATCTGAGTAGAAAACATATCTGAACTAGGGTTGGTGGATGATTGGGTTTCTTTTGAAATACATTAATCTGAAGTTATATAAAAATATAATAGCAATCTGTGCCCATTACCTGCTTGAGAGTAACCACATACATAGTCAACTTCGCTTTTCAGGATATCTTATTTAAGTTAATTATGTAAAAGCAAGTTACTATTAGAGCCAATTTTGCTCCTCCAGCAGTGAACCAAGGCCAGGTCTCCAGTTTGCTGCATATCTGTTACTTTCAGGGCTCAAAAAGCACATCTCTCGAGTATATCTACTTTTTCTCCATGCTTGCTCAGTTTAACTTCTTCTCCTGATTTATCTAAACAGAAACCATAATTCATCTTTATTTTTGGATAAGTTTGTTCTCCTTACAGTCTTTCTGAAGATAAATCTAGTTTTGTTTCTAAGAATCAAGGCCAGTAATATTATCATGTATATTTTATATCTGTTGAACGCATGGCACATTGATTCCATATTTTTCTTAAAAAGAATATTATCTATTTCCAGTGTATATATTTTTTAATTAATAGGTTTACAGAAAAATTAAGCAGAAAGAATCTATTTTTTCAGCAGATATTCCTAAGAGCTCATCAATTTCCAGGGTCTATTGCAATAGCTTAGTTTCTACTCAGATGAGCTGATAGTACATCAATAGCTTATAACTAAGCCGGGCGTGGTGGCGCACGCCTTTAATCCCAGCACTCGGGAGGCTGAGGTAGGCGGAGCGTTGTGAGTTCGAGGCCGGCTTGGGCTACAACGCGAGCGCAAAGCCGGCCTGAGCTACATAATGCGACCCTGCCTCAAAAAACCAGGGCTGGGAGTTTGGCTCAGTGGCTTAAGTGCCTGCCCTGGCAGGCGCGAGGTTGTGAGTTCAATCCCCGGTGCCACAAAAAAAAAAAAAAAAAAAAAATAGCTTATAACTAAGTGTGAATAATACTCATCAAATTGAAATCCTTGAGTTATATATTTTGCTATGATCATATAGCTCTAAGTTACAGGTTTTACATGCCTATATATTCTGCTGTACCATTTCCATACTGTCATTACTGTTATTCTCAAGTATTCCCCCCAAATAGTCTTATTATTTTAGGAATTTTATTTTATTTATTTTTATTTTTGCAGTATTGCAGATAAAAGTGCAACCCAAATCATTTTTATTTTTTCATTTTGAGACAGTGTCTTGCTAAATTGTTAAATTACCCAGATTGGGCTTGAATTAGGGATCGTCCTGCTTCAAACCCCAGAGTGCTGGGATTACAGTAATGTGCCACCATGCTCAACTGCTTTAGACATTTTGAAACCCCAGTCTTGGACCTGCCCAGTACCAAGTTCATCATTTCATCTGTTCAAGTACAGTGGGTTATATGAATCCAAGTTACACAACTGGTGCCTTTCAGAATCACCAGACTGATTTCACCATGAGCGATGTGATGGTTTGAGAGTCATCCCCAGGGCCTGACCAAAGGATTTTATCCTTTTCAAACTCAGCAGAATTTCTTTTACTATTAAATTTCTCTAAAGTAGTTTGTGAAAAACTTTCAGTTTCTTGCTTTCAGTTGCCCCAGTCTCACCAGTAATGAATGAAAGTTCTCAGTGTTCTGCATCCTTGGTATTGTAACTGTTCTGGAATTATACAACTGTATATCACAGGTGTATCCATTACTATTCTCATTACTAATGAGGTTGAGAACGTTTTTATTAACTCTTGGATCCTCTTTTTTATAAAGTGCCTTTCTTAGAATTTTGCCTAGTACTATTAGGTTGTTTCTTACATACTGATTTACTGGAGCTGTTTTTATGTTCTAGTTATTATCGCTTTTTGAATATAGGTGCTACAAATATTCTCTCCCATATTATTAGTTATTTCATAATTTTCTTTATAAGCCTCTTATAAAAATCTTTTTAGTGGTCATATTGAAACAAAATGGAAACTCAAAATAGCAAATATAATTAATAACCCCACAATTCCAATCACCAGTCTTCAATAACTATATAGTTTTTCAAAAACCAGAATTTTTTTTTTTATTTTTTTGGTACTGGGGATCAAACTCATGACCTCGCATTTACCAGGCTATATCCCTGGCCCAAACTAGAATTCTTAATTTTGTGTAGTTCACTTTATCATCTTTGTCTTTAGGATTAATACTATTTGTATCTTTAAATCCTTCCCTGGTATCTACAGGTATTCTATATTTTCATTTGAAACCATTATAATTTTATCTTTTACATTTAGACCTTTAACCTACTTGATACTAACATTTAAAGTTTTTATCTATCTAAAACTATGTGATATAAAGGCCCAGTTTTTAAATTTGTATACTTAAACCTGTCCTAGAATCATCTATTAAATAGTCCCTCCCTTCCCACCTGATCAGCCTTTGAGTAGCTCACTATCTCTGTCAAGAACGAAGTGTCCAGATATACCTGCATTTGCTTCTGTGCTCTCTGTCCTATTCTAACTGCTTTACTAATCATTCCCTGACCTCACACCACCATACCTATCCTTTTAAGCAGATTATTGCCATTGGTGTCTGGCTTGATTTCTCATAGCTTTTATAAAAAGGGTTGCCTGATTACAATCTCCTAAAATTATTGAGACTACTCATTTGCTCCATTTAGTAGATTTCAAGGATTCATTCTGCCCCTAAATTTTGCATTAGTAGTAATATAATGTTAAAAATAATTTTGTACATTTCTTCATTGAATTATTTCTCAAGTATAAATTTCCAGAAAAGAAACCAATGCAAAAAAGGTAATTGGATATTTTTATGTTTCCAGGAATTTAGTGGAAATTTTCCCCCAAAAGTTTATTCTAACATATACTGTCTCCAAGAACTTATAAATGTACTAGTTCCACCTTGATAAATAATAAAGGAATATAACTGAACGTTTTCCTCTTTCCATCTGTCTTTCCAAGTCTCACACACTTCTCTCCAGGAGAGCATGGAATTCGTTTCTTGTAAATCGTTTTAGAGTTTCCTTATGAACAAACCTTAAAAACGAAAACACAAAAAAGAAAGCATACTGAACATTATGTTCTTAATCTTGCTGTTTTCATTTGTACCTGGAAACCTCTCTGCATCAGCGCAAAGAACTTCCTCTTTCCTTTACAGCTGCAAAATATTCCGTTTGTATGAATGTACTGTAATGTAATTAGCCAGTCATTTGTGGGCAGACATTTAGACTTTTTTTTCAGTTCTTTTCTAAAGCAAATAGTAAAGCAATGATTAACCTTTTGAACATCTTGCCTGTGTTCAGGTTTATGAATAAGGTCTCACAAACGTTACTTCTGGGTCACATAATATATGCATTTATAGTCCTGTTAGCACCAAATTCTCTTCCACATAGGGGTTATATCCAACTTACGAATCCATTATAGCACATGGGTGTGATTTCTCTCTTACCTAGTTATGCACACAAGTATGTTAAACGTGTGTTAAAATTTCTGTAGCATGGAAAACAGTAAGTGGCACAGAGCAAGAGAGAGTTAATTTTATTAGTGCTAGATTTTTGCCAGTCTGATTAATGAAAAGTGGTACATTGGTGTCTTTTCATCTATTTTGGTCTTATTATGAGTGAAATCAAATCTTCTTTCATGCTATAACAGGGACTAGAGATTGGACTTGGCAGTTGCCCAGGGCATAACTAAAAGCAGACTATAGCTTGGTATCTCTGCCCTCATTTTATATCTGTCTACTTTTATTATTTTAAAACTTTAAATTAGAACCCTGCTCAGGTCTGTGTATAAACTTTTTGATCACTTAAGGAGTGTCAATCCAAAAACTGGAAATACAAGGTTTATTACCCTTATATTTACCTATCCTATCTCATTCCTCTTCAAGACTGAGACCATCAAGATAAGAGCAATGAAGGTATATTTAGGACTTGCAGGGATATTTAATTGCCAGCTTTCAAACATCCTGTTCCAACCAGGTGTGGTAGGGCATGTCTGTGATCCCAAGACTTGGGGAGGCTGAGTCAGGGGGATTTGCCATGAGTTCAAGGTCAGCCTGGGCTACATAGTGAGTTCAAGTCCAGGCTGAACTGCATAGCTTGACCCTGTCAAAATAGATAGATAGATAGATAGATAGATAGATAGATAGATAGATAGATAGATGGATATCATGTTCCAGAGCTACAGGAATGGCACCTACTAAAGATTAAACCAGGATCTCTCTTTCTTTTTAAATTTTACTTTGAGTAAGGATCTTGCTAAGTTGCTAGCTTGCCCAGGCTGGGCATGAGTTTGAGATCCTCCTGCCTCAGCCTCTCAGAGTGCTGGGATCACAGGTGCGCCCTGCCATGTTTGGCTAAGAGGAGCAATCATTTTGGGAGTAACAAATTTCCTCCTCAAGCCAGAGGACTTCTTCAAAACAACATGATAGATCCAATCCTAAAATAACAATCAGACCACAGTTTGACTAGGACTACCAGCAGTTAATTGCATCAGTAAAATGTTTCATATATAGCATTTATCATCTCTAGAGGTTCCATTTAGTTATTTTAAATTTTCTTCATTTCTCTTTGTTATCTGTATGTTTTTCTTTAAATCTCTGAGCAGTTGTTTTAAAATCCTTTTCTGACAATTTTATCATCTCCCTCATATCTGGTCTGTTTTTATTCACCACATTTTCTTCCGGAAAGAGTCAGAATTTCCTGCTTCTTTGTGTGGCTGGAAATTTTTTTTTTATTTTTTGAGACAGGGTCTTTCTATGTATTTCAGGCTGGCCTCAAACTCATGGTGATCCTTCCCAGTGCTGAGATTACAGGTGTGTGTTATCATGACTGGCTGGCTGGTAATTTTTGATTGAGTGCCAGATATTGTAAATCTTATGTTGTTTTGTTTAGCTTTGTTTTTTTTTTGTTTTTTTTTGTTTTTTTTTTTTGTTTTTTGAGACAGAGTCTTTCTCTGTAGTCCATGCTGACCTTGAACTCACTATATAGCCCAGGCTGGCCTCAAACTCACAGCAATCCTCCTGCATCAGCCTCCTGAGTAATCTTACATTGTTGAGTAATGCGCTTTGTTTTGTTAGATAGCTAACTGACTTACAGATCCCCTTGATCTTTTTGAGTCTTCTTTTTAGGCAACAGTGTAAGGTACATCTAGAATAGTTTGTACCCAATGCTTGTTTATCCCTAGAGCTAAGGATGATGCTCTTGGGACTTTACTGAATGCTCCATGTGTTTAATGGGTTCTCTCCACTCTGGTGGGTACTTGAAAAGCTTCCAGCCCTCTATGAACTCAGAGAATTTCATGACTTACAGATCTGCAAATAATTGTTCTCTTTCTGGCAATTGTTTGCCTAGCCTCGTTGAATTTCACCCTTTACCAGACTGGTATTCAGCCAAACATTCAAGGAGAACTATGTGCGGATTTCTGGAGCTTTCTCTGTGTAGTCCTTTTCTCTGTGTCATTCTTCCCACTAACTTCTGCTCACTCTCCCCACCTCTGATTTCTGCTTCCACACTTCAGTATAGCCCTGCCTGGGAGTCCCCACCTTGAGTTACAGGCCAGAAGTTACCTCAAGACAGAAAATCCAGGCAATTTCAAGATTCCTCATGCTTATTTTGCTTTACTACTCTGTACTACCTGTTTTCCAGTGTTTGAAAACTGGTTGTTTCACATATTTTCCAAACTTCCTGTTTTAATTTTACTTTTAATGACCGGAGGTCAAGTCCCATAGTAGTTACCAAACCTTTAACTTTTTGTATATTATTTTCTCTGGGATTCTTTCCTATTACACAAGTCTGAGGAAATTATTCTCTTGCCCTCAGAAATACAATAAACTCTTTAAAGAAACGAGAGGAGGTGTTTCTGCCTGTGGACACCACTGAGAGAGCATTCTTAAAGTCTCTCTTCCGACTGCCATCATGTGAACCAGAGTCTCCTAAGGAGCCCAGACAGCTGTGGAAATTCTTCATCAGAGTGCTGAGCTTTGAAACAACCGATGAGAGTCTGAGAAGCCACTTTGAGTAATGGGGATCACTCATGAACTGTGTGGTAATGAGAGATCCAAACACCAACTGCTCCAGGGGAGGAGGTGATGCTTATGCCACTGTGGAGGAGACAGGTGCAACCACGAATGTGGGGCCACACAGGGTGGATGGAAGAGTTGTGGGACCAAAGAGAGTAGTCTCAAGAGATGTTTTTCAAAGACCAGGTACCTACTTAATTGTGAAGAAGATCTTGGTGGTTTTAAAGAAGATGCTGAAGAACATTGCCTAGATTATTTTGAACAGCATAGAAAAATTGAAGTGATGCAAATTAGGACTGCCCAAGACAGTGGGAAGCAGCGGCACTTTGCTTTTGTAAGCTTTGATGACATGATCTGTGTTCAAGGCAGCCATTCAGAAATTCCACACTGTGAACAGCCACAACTGTGAAGTGAAGAAAGCCCTGTCAAAGCAGGAGATGGCCAGTAGTTCACCTAGCCAAAGAGGTCGAAGTGCTTCTGGAAATTTTGGTGGTGGTCATGAAGGTGCTTTTGGTGGAAATGATTATTTTGGTTGCAGAGGAAACCAGCGGTTGAGATGGCTTTGGTGGCAGTCATGGTGGTGGTGGACGTGATGGAAGTGGGTGTGACTAAAACCAATTTGGTAATAATGAAAGCAATTTTGGAGGTGGTAGAAGCTACAGTGATTTTGACAATTACAATAATCAGTCTTTAGGTTTTGGACCCATGAAGGGAGGCATAAGCTCTGACTCCTGTGGTGGTAGAGGTCAATACTTTGCCAAACCATGAAATCAAGGTGGCTATGGTGGTTCAAGAAGGAACAGTAGCTATGGCAGTAGCAGAAGGTTTTAATTACTGTCAGGAAACAAAGCTTAGCAACAGAAGAGACCCAGAGAAGTGGCAAGGAAGCTATAGGTTACAAAGATTTGTTACAACAGCCAAGCATAATAGTGGCAGGGCCTCACTACTACAAAGAAGATATGTTTTAGGCAATACTCTTGGGTCTGAGCAAAAAACAAACAAAAACAACTGTACTTGTGACTATACTGTACTTGTATGACAGGTTATTTTAGTTTTTGTTCCGTGGAAAGTATAAACCATTTCAACAAAGAGTTTTAATATAGACTTTTGTTTCTTTTGCATCCATGCTGTTGATTTCTAATAGCCTGATCATGATGCTAAAGAAATGTGTCTTTAAAAAAGAAAGAAAGAACAGAGAGGAGGATTTGGGAGTGAGAGCAGAAAAGAAGTGAATTTAAGAGATAAATTCTATAGGAACAATTAATAGGATCTGCATATCTTATATGGGATGTGTGTGCATGTGTATGTGATGAGAAGTTAAAGATGACCTAAAAGTAAGCCTTTCAGCCAATTGAGATGTCTTGATAATGGTAATGTCACTTAAATTTTGTTCATGAGTAACAAAGTAAAGGGAAATAGCCAAAGACATGACAATATTAAATAATAAATTGTATTTAATGAAATATGTAATTTAACATTAAATAGTAAAGAAGTCACACTATATAAACACCTGAGACATTATATAAAAAACATTGAACTAGAAATCATAAGTTCTAATTGCTATTCTAGGTCTTTGCAGCCTGAAGGCCACCTGAGCCTTAGATCTTTTGTTCCATGGGGAGAATATCTGTCTTGTATACCTGCCAGAAGCCTTCTAAACTACTTTGCACTACACCGAAGCAGGGTATCATTGTATTCTTCTTATTATTTTACCTATTGAATATCAAGATGCAGAGGGTCAAGCTAAAGCTCACAGAGTACAGATATATAGTTGTAAGCTTGAAAGTCTTCCTGAAGCATATGTCATTAAAGATGGAAGCGACTAGATACGAAGAAACAGGTATGAGAACCACTGTCCACAAAACCTTAGATCAAAAATGAGCTCTCTTTTTGTGTTGGCCATTGGGACAATTCACCCTCTCCCCAGCAAAGTGTGACTGACCACACTTTGAGGAAATTGAAGCAGACTGCAGTAGGGAGATTAGGGGTTTACTGCAGGAGAAGTAAGGACACTAACTGAGAAGAAGCAAAGGATGGTGACTGGAAGGAGAGATGGAAGGATGTGGGAGAACAAAGTGGTTCATTACCACTCTTCTTTGGCTGCAGTGGGGGAGGGTGGTAGCTATAAAAATAACTCCTACTAATTGTAAAAATCCATGCACAATTGAAGAGAATGTCCTCTGCTCTTTTTCACCACTCTTATAAATTTGGTGTGTCCTTATATAGCTATGCATTCAAAACATATATACCACAAATTTACATTTTACCAGATACCAGTTATCTGCCTAAGCCTCAAACATTTATTATCATTGGCTTCCTAGTCTTGGTGCTGGTCTCTCCTTGACCCTTGGACCTCTTTTTCTTCCTCTTCCTCACCCTTAGAGGTGCGTCTCAAGGCTCAGTCCTTGGATTCTTGTTCTTCTCTCTACTTCACTGCCCTTGAAAATCTCTTCTTCCATGCACATGACTCCTTGGCCTCCTCTTCAATATCTGACTTCTCTCAAAATTTCCAAAAAAGTCTGTATTTCCTATGACCTGTTGGGAATCTCTTCCTTTATATCTCACCCACCACTGCTACTCATATGGGCTTGGCTACAACTGAGACTAATTATTTGTTTTAAAGTGTTCCTTCTTTGAGCTTTCCTATTTTATTAATGTCAGTTACATTCTCCAAAGTCATGTGCTCAAAACATTGGCTTTCTCCTGGACTTTTTCACTAACATTCAGGTCTGATTGTACTTCTCATCTTTCTCCTCCAGCCCATCTTTTCACTCTTTTTGCCACCTAGATCATATTACACATCCCCCCCTGAATCTGCCCTGCTCTAATCTGCTTCCTCATAGTGGCCACCCTAACCTTTATAAAACACTGTTTACATCTTCACCCTCTCTTTTTAATACAGATTTCCTCACCTTCTTGCTTACTGGCCACTGTCCCAAGTTCTTAACATGGCAATCACATCTCTCGAAGTCTAGCTCCAAATGGACCTTCCTATATCTTCTCTTACTCCATCCTAACAATTTAATCGCTGTTCTCTTACAATATCTTGTACTTGCTGACTCCTGAGTCTTTGCTTGAGTCACTAACTCAATCTGAAATTTGATCCCATTTCTTTTCTGAGTTTCTTTAGTTCTCATTTTAACTTTCAGGTGGTTTAGTCATCTCATTCCCACATATTGCACTATATTTTGTTGTGCAGTATTCCTTCATAGTGGTAATTGTTTTATATGATTTTTAATGCACTGTATATATGTATGTTCACAATATATATTTCAATATATATGAGATAGGTATTTTATCTAATTAATTAAAACTGATTACTGATGAATGCTTTTTGTAAAAATGTTTTGAACCACTTTTCATTTGAAAGTATATACTACCTTATATAAATGCTGTGTTAGTTCCTATTTAAAATTCATATTTGAATGAGTTGGATTCTTCTCTATCATCTATTTGCAGAAATTTCCTGTGGTTACTGGGTTATGAAAGGATAAGAATAACTTCCCCATGTTGTGCAGCTCAAGGAAACATGTTGTTTTCTTCAAATGTGTTTTTATGTATCTCTCTCTTCATTTTCTCCAAACCTTAGCAAGTTCAAGGGGGCTTGATTTCCTTTGCTATAGCCACCGAAGGACACAGTCTATGTGTTTGGGTGCCATTTTCTCCTTTTAAACTAGTGATTTATGAGTTCTACCAATCATAGGGTCCTATACATACTATTCCTTTCAGAACTTCTGTTCAGCTATTCTGGTATCAATTGCTTTTGGATGTATTTACACATAATTTTGAGCTTGCATGATTTCTGTTAGACTTTTGAAAAGCAGGTCTTAAATTCTCTTTGTTCTTTATGGTTTACAACTAGAGAAATGGATCTGTATGTATAAAATGTAATTTATATAACTATATAATATATTAAATGAAATTATATAAGTATTTAATTTATGCAGAACATAGAACATGATACATATTTATACAATTTAACTAGTTGAAATTCTCAGTAAAAGACTACCGAAAGATATACCTCATTGAGAAAAAAAATGATTCCAGAGGCGTAGAGGGGGACTCTAGAACCAAAGAAATACATAAAATATATTCCTCAATTTAATTAATTTAAACCCACGTAAGGGGTTTAATTAACTACTCACTATAAGAAAACAATCACAACTATTTTTGTGTATTCAAAATAAAGATGTGACTTAAAATTCTAGACAATAAAAGGTAATATTATTGTTCAATAAGGGTATGTATAGATGTAGTTATCATTAGATGGGTGATATATAGCTAGAACATTTTAAGTTTAAAAGAAAATTTTGCTGTATCATTCATTAGATTTGTGAATAAAAGTGTAAAAATAATCTCAGACATAAACACAAAAGAAATAGTCACTAGCTTCTAATTCAGAAGAGGAAAAAAAGTTTATGTGAAAACATTGGCCATTAAACAGAATATAGAGAAAAATAAAAAGAAAAGAAAAACATGGTAAGACATTATATTCACAGGAAGATGGTAGAAATAAATCCATATATATATATATATATATCAGTATTTCATATATACATGTTTACCTAGAAAAAGTTAAAGATTATCATATTGGATTATAAAATAATATGCATTTTTATATCCCTGGTCTGCATTGTTTGTTTTCAGCCAGTCTGCAAAGTGATAATGTAACCCATCTAGGCGGAGGCGAGACATTCTGGGACAAGAATTTGGCTCCTCAATTTAGTGCCCTTGGTTTAAATATAGAGCCCTCTATGGGCCAGAAACGGAATAACAGGACCTACAGTCTGGCAACTGTTGAGAGAGGCGAGATGAAATGCTGACCTAGATTAGGTGATCTAGATCAGGGCTTTCACCCAAAAGAAAAGTCTTGGTATCCGAAATCTTGGTCATTTTGCTTACTATTTACAGATGCCCATCATGTAATACAACATGCAGTACCGAGAACACAATATAGGTGCCCACTCTGGAGATTTAAGCAGCAGTGCAGCCTTATGGAGGGGCACAGGTGTGCTAAGATAGAACTGACCCAAGTCAACCCAAGGATATCTAACCAGAATGCCTGACGGAGTTTTGAATCTACTGCAAAAGGAGGGTAGTGAGATGACTTGATATAAAAGAGCTAGGCAGACCTTGTGACATCACCACAGTTAGAAATTTGGAGACAAAGGTAAGCCTCCTGGGATGCATAGGTGCCTGGGAAGATTACCTCTATAAAAGAAGCAGTTGCACAGATCCTCCTAGGACGTTAGGCTGGAACATTTTGAAAGCTGGAATGAGGAAATTAAAAATGTGCTGTGGAAGTTTAGGATGGTTGCTGAGAAATCTCAATGGGGGGAGAATAAGAGAGAGAACTAGAGAGAAAAAGAGAGAAAATCGAAGATGAGGTGAGACTCTCAGGATATCACCATCCTCCTTGTCTTTTCATCTCTCTTTCCCAAGCATCCTTCATCTGTCTCAAATCCCCCATTGTAAAAGTACCATGAGGTGCCCCCCAGTCAGTCATGATAGTCCAGTTGGGCCTGAATTACCAATTGTCTGCTTAATTTCTTTCCATATGAAATGTCTTAGTTACTGTTCCCATTGCTGTGACAAAATATCTGACACCCAAATTTAAAAGAAGACAGGTTTATTTGGCTCACAGTTTGCAGAGACTTCAGTCCTTGATTGGCTAGCTCCAAGGCAGGGTGGCATGGCAGAGGGGTATGGCAGAAGAGAAACAGTTCATGGCAGGCAGAAGGCAGCAAAGCTGAAGGCAGCAAGCCATGAAGTAGGAAGACAGCAAGTGAGAAGCAACAACAGCAGTCCCCTTTCTGCCTGTTATATTCTATCTAGGCTACCTTCCGGGTAGCCATTCACACCCAGGGTTGGGCACCCAAAATCCTACCATCACAGCATGAATCAATCCCAGCATCACACACTGTAGATCCAGTCACCTCTGAAAAGCCCCATCTATGACTGCATGAGACTTTGAGAGACATCTGGATACAAGACATAACATGAGTTGTGATTAAACTGCACGGTGTATGCTTAAGTTAAAAGTTTATTAAAGTAAAAGATATATTGCCATTAATCTACTTCAAAATACTCCTCCTTACTTCAAAATACTCCTCCATGGAGCAACTGTGTTTGAAGTGAGGGGGAAGTATTTGAGGGTGGGAGTAAAGGAAATGTGCCTTTTACTATAATAAATTTTTAAAAATTTAAACATTTGCTATAAATTTTAATCACACCTATATTCTGCTGTTACTGAAATGTAAATAGTTTTCCCTCAAAATTTCTCTAGCAGTCATGCTTGACTATCACACTTGACTATCACACTTATCTTCCAGTTTCCTTGATCCCTTCCTTCTTCTAATACTCTTCAAATCCTTTCAATTTTCACTTTACAAAGCCTTCCTAGGAAAGCTTCTATATGACCCATGCAAACACACTAGGTTTCTATGATCTCTGAGTCTATTATGCATCTGATAAAGCAAGTTCTGAGCTAAATCACCCCTCGTGCTTTGCAAGACAGAGACTGGGATCAAGGGGTGGGTAGTATCAACAGATTATTTGATGGATCTGTTTCTACCTTATTAACTCTATTGTTTCAGTCTTATTGAAATTATTAAAATATTTTTAATGGTAGAAAAATTTTATTAAAGATAGGAAAAGAAACAGGTCCTGCAGAGCAAGTTTGCATCAAGTAAAAGTAAGAAAAGAAATACACTCTACAGCAAGAGGGTGGGCTGCCATGCAGGAGAGAAAGAACACAGTGGAAAAACTCAATGTGGACTGTCATTTTATATCACCCACTCCTCAGACCGATGTCAGGTCTTGGTCATTTTAGCTAAATCCTGCTCAAATTCTTTTAAGAACTCCACCTGCAGGGCTTTGCGATCTGGTCTGCACACGTTTTCTGGGATTTTGTAATAAACAGGTCACACCTAATTCCCCAATCAGTTTTTTTTTTGTTTGTTTGTTTTGTTTTGTTTTGTTTTGTTTTGTTTTGCGGCACCGGGGCTCTTTCTCTGGTTTTGGTATTAGGGTAATACTTGTTTCCAGGAATGAGTTAGGGAGACTTGCTTCCCTTTCAATTTCATTGAAGAGTTTGAGGAGTGTTGGCATTAAGTCTTCCCTAAATTTCTTGTAGAATTCAGCAGTGAATCTATCAGGACCTTGGCTTTTCTTTTTGGCAAGGTTCTAATTACATTTTCAGTTTCATTAGCTGAAATTGTGTTATTCAGCAGCTTTATATCTTCTTGATTCAGCTTTGGTAATTCATAGGTTTCTAGGAATCTGTCCATTTCTTCTGCTATCGAATCTATGTGAGTAAAGGTTTTTGAAGTAGGTGTTGATGATCTTCTGTATTTCCACAGGGTCTGTAGTGATTTCACCCTTTTCATTTCTTATTGCATGAATCTGAGTTTTTTCTTTCCTCTTTTTGATAAGGTTGGCTAGGGGTTTATCAATTTTATTTACTCTTTCAAACAACCAACTCTTCGATTCATTAATTCTTTCTATTGTTTTCTTAGTTTCAATTGCATTAATTTCTGCTCTGATCTTGATAATTCCTCCCTTCTTTGGGCTTTGGACTTGACTTGTTCTTCTTTTTCTAGAAGTTTGAGGTACAGCATTAGGTTGTTCATGTGTGTTCTTTCCATTTTTCTGATGTGGGAGTTTAGTGCTATAAATTTCCCTCTGAGGACTGCTTTCATTGTGTCCCACAGGTTCCAGTAATTTGTATTTGTATTTTCATTCGGTTGTAGATATTGTTTAATTTCTTCTTTAATTTCTTCTGTGACTCATTGATTGTTTAGGAGAGTATTATTTAATTTCCATGTGTTTATGGGGTTCTTGTGGGTTTTTTGTCATTCATTTCCAATTTTACTGCGCTATGGTCAGATAATATACATGGAATTATTTCAGTTCCTCTGCATTTACTTAAACATGTTTTGTGGACCAGTATATAATCTATTTTAGAGAATGACCCATGTGCAGCTGAGAAGAATGTGTAGTCTGATGTTGATGGGTGGAGCACTCAGTACACATTTACTAGGTCCATTTGTTTACAAGTTTGATTCAGTTCTGTTATTTCTTTGCTGAGTTTTTGTTTGGTTGATCTGTCTCTCTGTGACAGTACAGTGTTAAGGTCCCCTGTTATAACTGTATTATTGTTTATCTGGTTTTTCATGTCTGTTAAGAATTGTCTTACATGCTTGGGTGCTCCCATGTTTGGTGCATATATATTTATGATTGTAATCTCTTCCTCTTGAAGTTTTCCCCTAACAAGTATGTAGTGACCTTCTTTATTTCTTTTGATCATTCTCCATTTGAAGTTCACATTGTCTGCAAACATAATAGCTACCCCTGCTTTTTTCTGGGTTCCTTTTGCATGGAGTATTGTTTTCCATCCTTTGATTTTTGGTCTGTGAGTTTCCTTTTGAGTGAAATGTGTTTCTTGTACACAGCATATTGTTGGATTTTGTTTCTTAACCCATTCTGCCAGTCTGTTTCTTTTTATTGGTGAGTTGAGACCATTTACATTGATATAACTGATATGTACTGACTCATCCCTGTCATGATATCTTTCTGTTGTTGGTTTTCTACATTTTCTGTTTAATTGTTTGCCCTCTTAGTGGTTTCATTTTGTTGTTGTTTTTAGGATTGTAGCTATCTTTGTCTCTTTCTAGAGCATCTTTCAGTACTCTTTGTGGTGTTGGTTTGGTGGCCATAAATTTCTTCAGTTGTTCTTTGTCATGGAAGTATCTTATTTCTCCATCAATTTTTTAAGATAGTCTTGCAGGATACATCAATCTGGGTTGCAAGTTGTTTTCTTTCAGGATTTGAAATACTTCACTCCAAGCTCTCTTGACTTAAAGGTTTGTGTTGAGAAGTCTGATGTGATTCTGATAGGCTTTCCTTCATAAGTGATCTGTTTCTTTTCTCTGACAGCTTTAAGTATTTTGTTCTTGTGCTGTATTTCTGATATCCTAATTATTATATGTCTGGGTGAAGATTTATTTTGGTTATGGTTAATTGGGGTTCTGTATGCCTCAGTTACCTGTATTTCAGATTCTCTTCCCATGTTTGGAAAATTTTCTGTTATTATTTCTGCAAACAGTCTTTGCAGGTCATTAGTGTTGACCCCTGCTTTTTCATTGATACCTATTAATCTTATGTTATTTCTCTTGGCATCATCTTACAGCTGTTAATTGTTGTTTCCTGGTTCCTTGTTATTTTTAAGAGATCTTTTCTTTCGTGATTATGTTTCCATGCAGTCTTCAAGTTCTGAGATTCTATCTTCAGCTTCATTCAAGCGGTCTTTGCCAACTTTCCATGGAATTTTTCATTTCCTGAATTTCCCTTTGAATCTGTTTCTTGCAATCTATTTGTGTCTTATATTGTTCATTCAAAGTTTCCATCATTTTCTTATGTTCTTCTACTTTTTTTATCTTGATCTTTAGATACACAGTATTTCTTTCTTAATGATTGTCATTTCATTTTTTAGCTGAGAGATTATTTCTGATTTGAGTTTTTCTATAGCTTCATGGAGTTGTTTCTTTACTTCATTTGCTATCATTTCAGAAAGTTCAGTTGTGTGACTCCCAGTGTCTTCCATTTCAGTGTTTCTTGGGTTTGTTCTCAGTGGGCTGGGGGATTGAGACTGTCTCTTGCTCTTTCATTTTGTCATTTTCTTCTGGGACCTGTGTGGCTGGGCAGGCAGCCTCCCAATGAATTGCACTGGAACACTGTGCTGGGCATAGCTTCAATCCTCCAATATCCCTGTGGCTAGCTGGGGTGCACCCACAGATTATGACACTGGACCCTTGTGTTCTGTGGTCTGTGAGGCTGATTTTGTGTTCCCCTGATGTACTTTGTTGGGTTGCTCTGGGATGCTGGGCTGGACAAAGTTTGTATCCTCCCTGTAGCTAGCAGGGTCACACCCCTGGAGCTTGTTGCTGGGGCCTAGAACCTGGCTGTGTAGCATTCAGAACCCCCGCAACCCAGGTGGCTAGCAGAGATGTACCCCTGGGGTGTGTCACTGGACCTTCAACCTGACTGGGTGGAGTTTGGGATCTCCAGGACCTAGGTGGCTAGGCAGAGCACACCCCAGAGTGTGGCACCACCAGGACCTTGCATCTGGCTGCAAGGAGTTCAGAGCCTCTAGAGCATGGGGCAAGCCCGGGCAAGTCCCAGGAATATAGTGCTGGGGCCTTGGTTCTGGTTGGGAAGGGTTCACAACCTCTAGGACCTGCAGTGTGGCTGCACCCCTGAACAGTGGAGCTCGCATCTTGTGCTCTAATGGGCAGAGCTCAAGTTCTCTAAGGCCCTGCAGCTATGCTGGCCACTCCCTAATGAGCAGCTCTGGGGCTCTGGGCTGGGTTGGGCTCAGTACCTCTGTGTCCTGCAAGGCTGGCCAGGCATTCCCCTGATGGATTGCACTGAGAGCTGGTCTGGGTAGAGCTTGATCCTCTGTGCAGCTAGTGAGGGTGCACTCCCAGAGTCCATTCTCAGAAGCATTGTGATTTGAATGATCAATTATACAATTTCTCACAGGAAAGTGACCAAGAGGTGAAAGAAGTAGAGAGTGATGGGAGGGCTGAATAGTACAATTCATCTAAATATCTGAGAATATGAAAGGGTTTCTGTGAGGAAAATTCATCACAATCAGTGCTCACATTAGTGTTCCAGCATCATCTTCTTGACCCAAGCAGCACAAACCTTAGATCCAGCTTCCAGAAAGTCCCACCTATGACTGCGTGAGGCTTTGAAAGGACATCTAGACACAAGCCATAACATTCTTCCTGCTCTTTTTGATAGATGCACACTAAATTGACTTTTACCCAAATAGTCTGAACCCAGATCCCTACTACTTATTGCATCTATTATGTTCTTATTTCAACTATTTAATATTTTAATAATATTTTACTCAATTCTTTGTTAAAATTTCTTGTTTTTCATGCACTAACATCTTCATTTGTTAACTCAAGTTCTGTTTATGACATTAATTCTAAATTTATGGTTGATGTGTTCTATTAATTCTGCTTTAGATGGAATGTGTTTTATGTTCAATTTGTTTGACTTTCTTTTACACAGGAGCCACATTCCTCAAGTATTTAGTTATTTTAGCTTTGGAAATAATGCTACTCTGGGTGTATTAACTACTCTAACTGGAAATAAATATTGAAGGGCTGTCTTAGGTACTTTCTCATTGCTGGCACAAATACTAGACACCCAAAGTCAAAAGAGGAAGGTTTATTTTAGCTCACAGCTTGTAGAAGTTTTAGTCCATAGTTGGCTGACTGCAAGGCAGAGTGGATGGCAGAGGGGCGTGGCAAAGGCAAGACAGTCCATACTAGGGCAGGCAAGAAGCAGTGAGCCTTCCTTTCTCTTTTAACCCGTCCAGGCTACAAACCTATTGGATGGTTCCACCCACACCCAAGGGTGAGCCTTCCCATTATTCACAACCAAAACTGTGCTAATCAAGGGACTAATCCACTTATCACCTCTTAATCCAGTATCATATACTTATGATCCAGTCCCTCCAAAAGCCCCACCTGAGAGTGCATGAGGCTTTGGGGACATTTTAGACATAAACCGTAACAAGGGCCACAGGCAGAGAGGAATCTATTCCAGTGCCCATGGTGTAAGGAATGGAGAAGAGACAACTGCCAAGGCGGTGTGTCTCAGATACTGCTAAGGAAACATCATCATGTGGAATCCATCAAGTTACCACTATTAAACAGGAAGAAGCACTGAAAGGTCACAATTTCCCTGGATTTTTCTTTAACAATCTTTGTGTTTTAAGGATATGGAAAAAATAAATTAGTATGCTCAGAAAGCTGGTCTATAGCTGACTCCATCACTTCATCTACCTCAGAAGACTCTTATGCAGCATTACTGTTTCCTTCCAAACACATCAATAGGGTTCTTCATATTTGCTCCTGATTTCTGGGGTAAGGAGGAAATTAATGCTTGCCTTGCAATCAACAGAGATGAAAATTCAGATTGTAAGTCTTTCATCCAACTTCTCCTGTCATTGAAACCTCAGACTACTTTCCTATTACCAGCTGCATCCATATTCCCCCCCTCACTCATTTCAAAATAGCCAGGGCCCCATGCCTCTCTTCTCTCTGCTTTCTAACTGCTTTGCTATGCTAATCTGCTATGCCATTTTTGCCTTCAAACTGACCATGGACCAGATCCACTGAAACTGTAAGCTAAAATAAACTTCTCTGAATTTAAATTTTTGTTGTTGGGTATTTTGTCCTAGTGAAAAGCAACTAATATAGCTAACACAGCAGGCATGTGATGAGGTTATTCACCTCATGATTTAGACAGGAAGAGAGAGGGTGTGGGGAGTGTGGGGTGTGGAAGGGTGTGGGGAGTCTGAAGCCAGAGATTGATCACATGTGCAAGGGTAAAGCAAGGCCAGTCCTGAGAACACAGAGCACCCAAGGTGGGCCACATGAACAAGCTGTTCCACCTCTGAGAACATGGAGAGACTGGGTCAATCCAAGCAAACAGATTACTAGGCAGAGGAGTGTCATGTGACACCAGCCTGCCAAGGATACTAATAAATGTGCTGCAGTTCATTGAGCAGTTCTTTTTTCTCCCATTAGTAGAGAGGGATCCACCTGACCTCACCTTTCTGTTTTCTGACTTGTTTTTATTTCTTCGTCCTTCGCCATCCTTCACCCTGAGAAGTGCAAGAACTGTACTGGACATGGCATATGGGTACCTGTACATGAACTTGGGGTATGGAGAAATAGCAGATGAGGAGACACCTACCTCCAAGAGCACATATGAACAAAAACAGGCTTAAGAGAAACCTAAGGGAGAGAGGTGTATTGATATTGATTTCATCAGGTATAAAACATGGGACAAAAACAGGTTCATTAGGGCAACAGTTATAAATAGAAATGCTTGTTGTATTATTGATTTCAATATTTACTTTTTTGTTGTGAACCCGGGTTGGAGAATGTCTCAATGATTGTATGCTTGTTGAGATGACCACAGAGGATTTGGCTCAGAGCATTATTTTAAAATTAAATCCCAAGTGGAAAAAAGATGGTGGAACAACATCCCCTGATACAGCTTAAACCCTCTGGCCTTGCTCAGTCAGATATGGAAGGAATTGTAGGGGACAAAAAAGACCCTTCCCCACTAGAGGAGTGTTTCACTGTGGCTTCAGTTTCACAGCTGCCCAAGGTAAAATTGATAACCTTACCTGAGCCACAAGCGGCAACTTCCACCTTTTCAGTTCAGAGAAATTTTGCTGCATCACAGGTTGAAGCTTCTGCCTCTCAAGGAGTAGAGTCATTCTCTCTCTCCCCTTGTAACTGGTGCTAAAAGAAGCCAGACAGGCCAGGGATTCCGTGGAGGAGTTTCAGCATGTTTACCCTGTTACTGAACTCCAAGTCCCTAATAATCTGGGACAAATTATGCATCTTCTTGAAGCTATACCCTTTAAGACCCTAAAAGTGTTAAAACAAGCTACTTCTACCTATGGCCTAACAGCCCTTTTTACCCTGGGTTTGATAGAGCTCCTGGGACAACAAGTTATAGCCTCAAGTGATTGGAAAGGAATAGCTAAAGCATGTTTAAGACTGGGGAATTATTTATTCTGGAAGGAAAATTTTTTGATTTGTGCACATATTAGGCCATGTGCACAACTGGCTCAATGCAGTGCAGTGCTGTGGGAGGGCCCCACAATCCAGCCTTAGGCAGACTTAGCCTTGATGCCCCAGCTGCCCAGTACCCACCCGCCAGCCACCCCTCCACAGTCCCTTGTACCCCACACTTACTTGTCTTGGGGCCTTAGGAGTCATGCAGCCTGAGTCAGAGGAGGGTCAAACCAAGAAAAAAATAGCAGCTGTGGCTGCATAGGAGGCAACTGCAGCATCCTCCAGGGAAGGGGGCACCAGCAAAGCTGACCTGGAGGTGGAGCCTATCCCTTGCAGTGAGGTGGGCACTGACCCCCTTCCAGTCCCTGCCACTGAAGTGTAGGTGCCAGATGGCAAGGCTGAGGGGCAGAAGTCCTCCCCTCAGGCCAAAGAGCTGCTGCCACCACCGCTGCCAGTGAGGCTCACCTGCAGCCCCAAGGCGATGGGGCAGCAGCTGCAGCCAGAAGCAGAAGTGGCTAGCGGGTGCCCTGGGTGCTCAAATGCAGGATACAACTTTTCTTCTGCACAAAAGACTGAATTACAGGCTGCTGTATGGGACTTGTGAGATTATTCATCCACTCCAATTAACCTCTTTTTAGACAGTGCTTATGTTTGTGGTATAATGCACCACATTAGAGCTGCCACTATACACACAGGCCAAAAGGATCTTTTTCATTTGTTTCGCACTCTCCAATTTGCCATTCAGCTGCACCATGTCCCCTGTTTTGTCTATCATTTATGTTTCCATTCCTAATTGCCAGGGCCTCTCACTGAGGTTAAATGCTGTAGTGGACAGATTGCTAGCTACTGTCACTGTTGCTCCCTCAAATGCCATTCAGCAGGCTTCTGCCTCCTCTCCCACCTTCCTTCAAAATGCTTCTACCTTTCATAAACAGTCCCTTTTAACTTGGAAACAGGTTCAACAAATTGTTAAGTAATGTTGCTCATGCATAATATATCTTCCTTCACTCCCTGTGGGGCTTAATTCCCAAGTGTTAAACCCCAATCATCTCTGGCAAATGGGTGTCGCTCAAATTCCTGAGTTTGGATCTTTACGCTGGATCCACGTTTCAGTGAACACTTCCTCAGGATATATTTTTGCTTCTGCTCACACTGACAAACAGCTAAACACACCATTGTTTGTTGTTTGGATGCCTATAGTACCCTCAACTGCCTGTAGACACTTCAGTCTGACAATGGCCCAGCTTATACAAGAGCTGCCCTCCAAACACTTTGTAAAACTTTTCTTATTTCCCTTGCCATGGAAATTCCTAGTAATCCTCTAGGTCAAGGAATTGTTGAGCATGCTCATCATATGCTCATAATTCAACTACAAAAACAAAAGGGGAGCCAGGCATGGTGGTGCATCCCTTTAATCCCAGCACTTGGGAGGCTGAGATAGGAGGAGCGTTGTGAGTTCGAGGCCAGCTTGGGCTACAACGCAAGTGCAAGACCAGCCTGAGCTACATAGTGTGACCCTGCCTCAAAAAACTAGGGCTGGGAGTTTGGTTCAGTGGCTTAAGCACCTGTCTGGCATGCGCGAGGTTGTGAGTTCGATCCCTGGTGCCACACAAAAAAAGAGGGGGGGATCCTTCCCTATGAAATTCACACCTCATAATAGACTTCACTTGATAGTAAATACTATTAACTTTTTAAAACCTACTAGGGGTAGAACTACAGCAGTAGAAAGACAATTCAGCCAGGTAAAGTAAAAGAAGTTATGAATATATTTCCTTTGAGAAGATCTTCATACTGAATAATGGAAGGGACCCAACCCAATGCTAATATGGTGTGTGTCTTTCCAGAGAACACTGAATGGCCTATATGGATGCCAGAGCATGCTAACCAGCTGTATCATGGACCCAGACCCACAGAAGGAGTTGATTCTACCTTTCAAGAAGTTGATACTCAGTCCTGTGGCAGTGATGCCTTGGAGACCACACTACAGCTGCTAGACAAGGATGGGGCTAGACTCAACCTGGAGCCAATTAAAGAAATTGACCCAGAGTGCCCAGGAGATGGTAGCCAAAAATGGGAATCAACTATCTGAGTAGGTGATAGAGTGTGTGGAGATAACTGAGCTGAAAGCTAAGTGAAACAAAGGGACACAAAAGTTATCATTATTCTTAAGACAAAATAAAATACAAAAAATATATATTATTTATAGATAAAAGATTTTGTTCCAAATTCTTCTTGTAAGAGATCTCTGCTAATTGACCTACAAAAATTCTGACTAGTCTATGATCACAAGCTTCTAAAATTGTGACAGTGTTATTATAATTTAATTTGGCCAAAAAAATATTTGAGTGCACGCTGATATTGTAAGCAGATTGTCTGTGTGTTGGTTGTTTGTTTGTCTTATCTCTGAACAGCTGTTTTTTATTTGAGTTCAACAGTTTTTTCTCTTTTCTTTTTTTCTTTTGCACTTTTGAATTATTTGCTCAAAATTTAATTTGGGTTATAGATTTAAAAGGCATATTTCCATCTGCGTTGCCAGATGGTTTTCTCCAAGGTCATCAGAAATTTGTTAAGGTAACTAAATAGGAGCCCTTTGGGCTTGGGGAATTATTGGTTAAGTCTCCCTTCGATAAACAAAAAAGTGGCTGCCTAGAGATATCTTTCCAGTTCTTATTCATTAATAGGAAGACCTAATGATCTCCATAGCCTTATGGGAAACACCCCAATAAATGTTATTAAAATATATTATTATGATATGTTTACATTGGTCATTGTCAAAAGATTGAGTTTTCTAGACAATAAGGATTTTGATTTAAAGATGTTCTGATACAAAGGTTTTCATATGGCTATGACAATTGATTGTTATCAGTCTTATAGTGTATTAAATGTATTCATGCCTCCAGATGTACAGGTCTTCTAAACTCTAAAACAGGAATTTTTATGGTGATAGACTTTTCTTTCAGATTCAAACATCTACCTTTAACAAAAACTTATGTGATGTACATCCCATTAAAGCTCAACAAGTTAGGTAAAACTCCTTATGTACTAGATAGGGATAGCTGGCTAAAAGGGCTATTTTAGGTCAAAATTGATATTCAGATGTGTTACAAAAATGTCATCATGATTGTCATGTTACAATATTATGTTTGGCTTTTGATTTCAAGTTTTCTGTGTAAAACTATATAACTGTTAACATTTCACAGAGACGACTCCTAGAACATTCACGGTTGGTAGGAAATAATAGTTCTACATTGTATTTCAATGTGCTTGATATTCAGATAAAATTAAAATGTTGAGCTCACGGCTCCCATTACAATGTAAATGAGCAGTGAGCTCATTTACCTTCTCTTCTGAATGTTCCAAACTGAGGTTTAGAAATCAAAACTAAAAAAATTGATGGGCTAAGAGCACAGCCAATATTTTGGCCCAGCCCTCCAAGGTCAGTGAGGGCCCAGGACATAAGAGAACCTCTGATGCAACATCCTGTAACTCAGTGAGTCCCCAGTCTTTGTGACCAAGAAGATTGTGGGACCACAGAAGAAAATAATCAATGATGTATAGTGTGCCTGAGAAGAGTCACTAGGAGAAAAAAATCTCCCAAGCTTTTACAGAAAGCAACTTGGTCAAGCAATGGCCATAACTCATCTAGATGGCTGACACTGACAGGGGAACCAAGAGGTGCTATGTATGGTTACAGAGCAAATCCTGAGGAGACTTAACTGATCTTTATAGATAGTAAAATATTAATTTTAATTAATACAATTCTCACCTTAGCTTGGTCTTGAACACCCAGCAGAGAAGTATAACTATAAAAGGTATAAAACAATGCTGTAGTAATATGCTAACTATAAAAGAAACTCAAATCACTGACACCTTCTGACAATTTCCTGCTACATTAGTAACTGACTGCTGTTATGGATTAATGGCTGTATAGGGTTAAATTACTAAATTCAGGGGCCTAAAATTCTTGGACTGGGAATTTTTAGCCTAAATGAGTAAGTTCACTCAGAATGTAAAGTATCAGAGGGTGAGAGGGTCTTCTTCATAATCCTCTGAACACAGTTCCTCCAACTTTAACTGACCACCTATTTCTTGCAACTACAAAACAAAAAAAGGGGAGATGTAGGGAGCAGCTGAAGCTGGAGATTGATCACATACATGGGGCCAAAGCAAGGCCAGTCTAAAGAACATGGTGCACCAAAGATGAGTCACATGAACAAGCTGTTCCAGCTCTGAGAACATGGAGAGCCCAAGGCAATCCAAGCAAACAGGTTGCTAGAGGGGTGTCATGTGACATCAACCTGTGAGTGTATAAATAAATGCACTGCAGTTGTTGAGCAGTTCCCTTTTCTCCCATCAGGTGAGAGAGGGCTCCACCTGACCTCAGCTTTCTGTTTTCTGACTCTTGTCCTTATTTCTTCATCATCCACCATTTGTCACCCTGAGAATTTCGAGAGTTGTTCTCGACTCAGCAAGAGGAAAAGCAGTGGCATCCTAGTATGTAGTGCATGGAAAGTAAGGTTTGCCTTGGGTTGTTTGTATTGCAGGTTGAATGAAAGAGGAAAGGAAGTTGGACCTCATGAAGTTGGGTCTTTGGAAATCGTCTTGCTCAATCACCACATGGGAATTTGGAAGAGGGAGTAGTGTAATCTCAGGTCAGCTGGTAGTTGTGGAAACTCTTACATTATCATCAACCACTGCACTCTAGGATTTAGCCTTAGAATTTAAAAACCTTAATCAGGTCATGAAAACTGATTCACAAGTTGAATTGTCAAGTTTCTCAATTCACAAAATGATGAAAATAGTGCCAATTTTATCTCAGTGCTGTTAGGCCTATATGAGCACAAATATGAAACTAGATTTAGTAGGAGCCAGTTGGGGTTCAAATTAATAAGATCATATCTCCTTTATAACCCAAACCACAGGTACTGTGGTGGCTCAAACTAATTCTTATAACCTGGGTCCTGGTTCCTTTATGCCAGCTCTGAGCTGCCCTGTTGTATTTTCCCTATGTACTGACCTCAGAGCCAATCCAACCTTTCAAAACTCTCAAAAGCTTTGAACCTCATAAGAAAAGCATTTGCATCTTTTTCTTCCTCTTTGCCTCTCATGTAAATTCATGGATTCCAATATATGTATTAGGAAAAATATTACCTAAATGTGTACACTATTATATTTTAAAACCAGAACATTGCAATTGAAAAAAATTCTCATAACTAATCTATAACTTTATCCATATGTCCATTTTATCTATTTCTTTATCTGTCTCTATCCCCAAATGGTGATTGGTGCTTGCCTTACCTTTGATAAGAAATAATTGTGTTTAAACCTTCCCTCCCTACTTCTCCACTCAAAAAGTAGTCATTGTGAACTGACAGTATTGCTCTAGTACTAGCAGAAGAATGACTAGTAAGTAATAGAAATGGCTGTTTTATTTTTAACTAAGAAGTGCTCCACATAGGTTTGAAGCCTAGTTAGAAAACATAATTTATATTACTACTGGCTCTTTCCATTAGAAGCTATAGAAAGAAAAAAATAACACTCCCAAAGCTCTGAGAGACTTTGTGTATGAGAGGTGCTTTTTGAACAAGGGTGTGTGGGTTGGCGATTTTGGCTGGAAAGGATAGGAAATTCTACTTAGCTGTGGCAGATAAGTTAGAGGGGGACTGGTGAAGCTCTGCTTTTGCTTCTCCTTTGCATGGCCATGGGATGAGCAGCTCCTCTCCTCAGTCTGACAGTAACTTAAATTTTAAGTCCAGGTGAACATAACAGTAGCATTGAGGTAGAGGCAGCAATGCTGTGTTTGTGAAGATCTGAGAAACAAAGGTTAAACTCCATGTGGTTTCCTACAGCCCAATACTGTAGTCTTTTTATATAAATCGCTATATAACACTTATCATAGTTCATTTTGTGCTGCCCTAGTAGAATACTACAGACTGTGTAATTTATAATAAACAGAAATTTGTTGGCTCACAGTGAACTGGAGTTCTGGAAGCTCTA
>RJWM01024759.1:0-30276 GCA_004363535.1 Dasyprocta punctata | reverse complement strand
TTTCTTAATGATTCTTTCAGAGCCAACTTTCAAGCAGAAAAAAATCGTACACATTATTTATTCTTTTCAATGATAAAAGCAAGAAGACATTTTATTACAGCCTTTGCAACTTATTTTCTCCCCCACATCAAACCAGCTTTTTTTTTCCTTCTGAGATTCTTCATTTCTTCACCCCATTCGTTTCTGCAGCCTGACCAGAGGCATAATCATACCTCACACCGGTGCTCATTTCAGAGTTGCCAAGTCTCTTCTATCCCCGAGCCTCCAGGGGAGGTCAGGAATGAAATTGGGCTCCCCCTTGCATTTCCATCTGCCTCTTCCATGGGGCCTATGGCCAGCCTTGCTTTTACAGTCTAGCTCTCTTCCTAACCTGCTCCTCTCTCTTGGCTTACCTGCAGGCTGCAACTCTCCTTCCAAGCTAAGAAGACTGGTGATGGGAAAATCAACATGAAGAAACAGATGCCTAAACTGTGGGAGTGATTATAAATAAAGTTCAGAGGACAAATAGCTTGCTGGAGGCAAGAGAGATCATTTTTGTAAACACTAGTGGCTCTGGCTGCATTAGAGTTTCCTCAGAAACAAGCCCACCCAGCATGGTCAGTGACAGAAATGACAAACTAAGGTATTCTGGACACACATGTGGATACTTTCTGTGCATGCAAGGGACACGCATTTGAACATTTCAAAGGTCTTTTCAGGTTTGAGCACACCCAGATTCCTTCACTTCATGCCCAGACATACCAAATATATGATGGAAGGTGATACTAGTGGCCCTAGGCACTGTCTCCAGAATCTCAAGCTAAGGATAAGTCCACATGGCAGCTGGAGGGCAGAAAGATCCACAAGCCATCCTCAGAGACTCTAGTTTCTTGCTTTTAGTGACAGTAACAGGAGTAGAAAGATTTGGATAAGGGAATATCACCTTAGAGTAAGAGTTTTTTCCTATGCTCCAAGGAGGGACTCCTTGAAAGAATGCAGATGTCTGTGAATCTGGATGGGCAAAAGTTGGCATTTTTGTTTTCACTACTTTATTAACACTTAGCATTTTCTTTTTGTTTATGAAAGTAGGAAACAGATGATTTTTGTAGGATCTGTGTCTTTGTCACCAATAAATGTTACAGGTTCGTTCATATCTTACAGTTGTTCATAATAGCTAGACATATCATTTACAGTCATCTTTGCTTTGAAATTATGGCAGTTACTAGATCGTCACTAGAATGTCTTGCTGAATATATCAATAAGAACATAAATTACTGTATCTCAAATGTGTAGACTAATATTTTGATGGCTGCGTTTCAATATAATTGGATCCCTTTTTTGGCCTGTGTATTTGGGTGCATTTTAAAAATATTCTTTTTTAAATAGAAGGAATCCATTGCCCTCAACATGCCCCTGTGTCCAAAGCATACACACAGAATTATGATGCACCTCTGTCTTTGAGCATCTGTGTCAAGTCCATAATGAATGACCATAGACAGTTTGTTTCATGTAATCACTATAACTCCATCAGCAAATTTATTACCAGCCCCAGTTCTTGAATGAAGAAACTGAAGCTTGAAGCAAAATCCAATTTCAAAGACTGTGGTTTCACTCCCACTACCACTACTACTACTACTACTCACACATAAATACACACATGTTTTTATGACTCACAAATATCTTGTCAAAAATTTAATTAGCACAGATACCACTGCCCATCAAAGTAAATTAAGCAATGATCTATCTGTACAAGGCCACAAGACCTGGTGGGAACAAAGAAAAATATCGATCTAACAGATTTTTTCTTCTAGCATTCATAACTTGATGGACTTCTCTCCCTCCTCAAAATGGCTGAGTAGGCCAAGAGATTCCTGCCGTGGAACACAAGTTAAATGAGCCTGTTTTTCAGTTGTAGGAGGTTTCATAGATGCTCTCCTCACCCCCTGGGTCTCTGACATCCAAGTCTAGATGCCCACACAACCTCCCCTTTCCACTATGGACACTTTTTTCATTTTGCCTCACCTAATAGCTTTAGGACTAAATTATTCATAAAGGGAAGGGAAAGGAGGAGAAGGGAAGGAAAAGGTACTGGGGAGAAGAAAAAAGAGTCTTTACACTTATGACACTAATGTCACATATTTGAGGACCAATAAGAAACAAATGATCTTTTAAATAAAGGATTGATTCATGACAATGATAGTGTGTACCACAAAAAAAAAAAAAAAGGAATTCACGGCATTTTATAACAGAGGTCCCTCACCTAGTCTGGGGCATAAGAAAAGATTTCTCTGTGGAGACAATGAAACAATGTTTGCCGACTCATCTTTTGTAATATTTATGGTTTTAATATCCTGCTGGTGTGTAACTATCGTTTCATTATAATATGAAATACAAGCCAGGCTTCACCTCTGCTGTCTCCTCTCAAGTAGAGGAGTAGTTTGTCCACCGTTTCTAGTTCAGATTTGACTGCTAGGAAGCAGAAGTCAGTGGCAAAGGTGTCTGTCACACGTGGTCAGTGTATGGCCCCAAATAGCTTGAGATGTCCCTGGCTTTGTCACCACAGCTGAACTGAATGAAATTGAAAAGTGTATCCTGCCCAATGCAATGTAGCCCATTCTTAGCAGTATAGTTTGCTTTGGGAACTGGGGGACACCAGTCTCAAGCCTCATGTGGCATTCCAACAGCCTCCTGTGAATCCGATCAATCAAACTTTACAGTCTAGTGTACCATTTGTGCATGCTGTACAGCATAAATCCAGTGTCTTTTCAACTAAGCACATAACAGTCACAGTTATGATGAGGAATGGTCGTGATGTGCGACAGATGGAAGTGCTGACCGATTCTGGAAGGGAATTCTCCTTTTCCCTGGAGACAGAGATTCACTCTATGAAGGTTTAAAATTCTTACTAGAGAGCAAAATTGCAGGCCATTCAAGAAAAAATCCTTCTGATAAATTATTCCATGGTATGTTTTTAATCCTTCTTTTTCTCCTTTCTGTCATCTTTTGACATCACTGACAATGGGTGCTAAGCAACATGGGAAAGGGAAGGAAGAAGGGGAACAAAGACCTTAGTGTTAACCAAAATCAAAAGTAATAAATTGAGTTTTGTGTGATATTTCTAATAAATAAGCACAACAACTCTTTATGCTCAGAATGAAATTTTTTTACTCACTTTAAGATATCTCCCTAAGGCATCTGTTCTGTCGATGGACATACACTGTGCATGAATTTGGGGAAAAACAATCTACCACCTATGGAAGAAATATTCTTATTCTTGGAACTTCCAGTTCTTGTACCTTTATTTATTGTATTGCTAACTTCATTCCAGGTGTCATCTTTATTCTCTGCAGGAAGTCTTATTTAATGGTCATTTATAAAACAGGGATTTTTGTCTATTTCACGTACAACTCCTATTAGTAATAACAAGAGTTTTACACTCACAATCCCCCTTCGTGACACTTAGAAATTTATCTGCTATTGTTTTATTAGCACAAAGAAAATAGTAATCCTTATTTAGATCAATATAGTTTGATTTAATGACTACTAAAGTAGAAAAACAAAACCATGATCTACCACCTTCTATCTTTTCTACCCTTCTAAATCACACAACAGGGAAATAATTAGTCTAAGAACAAAATTATATTTATTTTCAAGAAATTGATTTTATTTAACATATTATTGGATCTTGCACTTACCACTTTTAAGAAATCATTTGATTATACTTAAGTATTGTGATTCTTAATGACAAAATCTGTCACATACTTACTTAAATCATATCACTGATGAAATAATTTATTGAAGTCCCATTGCTCATCATTTTTCTAGTTTATTCTTTCTTCTAAGCTTGAATTTTCAGTTGAAATAGTGAAATAAACTGTTGTGTAGTATATATCTAAGTCTGTTTGAACTGCTTTACAAAATACCTCAAACTGTATGATTTAGAAGCAACAGAAATACACGACTTCTAGTTCTGGAGGTTGGGGAGTCCAAAATGAAGTTACCAAAAGACTCAGTGTCTGGTAAGGATCTCATAAATGCAGTTTCTATGTGTCCTCACACAGTACAAGGGCAAAAGAGGCTCTGTGAGCTGGATGTGATGGTGCACGTCTGAAATCCCAGCACTTAGAAGGCTGAGGCAAAAGAATCACCACAAATTTGAGGTCAACCTGGATCACATAGTGAGTTCAAGGCCTGATTGAAATGCATAGAGAGATCTGTCTAAAAAATAAAAAAAAGAAAAAGAAAAAGAAACAAAGAAAGGGAATAAAGCTCTCTGGAACAAATCTCTTTTTCAAGGAAACTAGATCCATTCATGAGTCCTCATGACCTAATCACGCCTCACCTTATAGTATCATCACTTTGCTCATAGATTTCAACACGACTTTTAGGAGGGACACAAACATTCAGATGCTAGCATCATATTATTTCTCATACAGATTCTATGAGATACTGATCATTTGTGAATTGATACACCAATAAAAAGGGTTCTGACATGAAAGAAAATCAGACACTACAAACTATGTCCCAGGAAAGTCAAAAAAGTCACTTAATATGATAAACCTTTTGAAGATTCTATTGTAAAGAAACTTTATATATTTCTATTTGATTCAGCATTTCTGAAGTTCATTTAACCATAGACTTCCCCTCCTCCCCTACTACGCCCACACTTATAATTAAAAAAAAAAAAAAAAAAAAACTTCTGTTCCTCAGAACATGGTTTGCGAATCTCTTACAGCAAATGATGGCTGTCTACATGCAAACAAACATATGGTTTTGCAGAATATTGCTTGATTCATCCAAACTAATATTTTAGTCATGAGTTTTTAGCTGGTTGTTTTCAAAATAATTGCACATTTGACTTAAGGGTTCCATTGCTTCGCCTTTTACAAAATCAGTTTCTGTAGGTGAATAAATTGACTACCTCCAAACAAAGTTAAAGATCTAATCAAAATAATTTCTCCAAGACTGTCTTCTCTCTCTTTCAAAATGTTAGCCTTTAATTTCAATTCTAGTGGCTCAGAATTAGCAATTGCTAGGCAGAATCACAGGCCTGGAAAAATCAGAATGCCAGAGGGCTTGACAAACTCTTGAGAAAACACTAGGATTACCCATTTAGTTCACAAGTGAGAGAACTGAAGCTTAGGACTCTATAGCCATTTCATGGCTGGTCAGCCCAAGAAATCAGACCCTTCCTATGGACCCCTCAGACCCAATACCATGTTTTTCCATCTTGTTTACCAATAAACCAATTGTATCTGTTCTGGTTTCAGTATTATTGAAGGATTCATGCTCATAAAGAACACTAGTATGTTTAGGTAGACATATGCACACATCCTATAAGTTGCCAAAGATACTTCTTGAGGAGGCAAGCCCTCCAGGTTTATTGGGTATGATAGAATAGAGACCAGCTCTCTTAGGGAAATTTAACATCACAGTGTGAAGTCTTAGAATCTCACATATGGACTTATCTTTTCACTAGGATTTTGTAATTAATTCTAATTAAGAAAAGCATTAAGTAATGTTTTCCAATTAGCTCACAAACAGTTTTCGACCCATGGTAAAATGCGTGTTTGTTCTTTGCTGGAGACATTAATATTATTAAACACTGATAAAAGACAGCATTCATTGCCTGCATCCTGTGGCAGCTGCAGAATTGCTTTCTATAGAAAGGATGTAGACACACTGTTTGTTTTTTCTTGGATTAAGCATTTGTTTGGTGTGGTGGCTGTGATTGTCAGAGGAGAAAAATTAGGAGGAACCCCTAAAACCTTGGCCTCTCTCTCTGTCTGTCCCCTTTTCCTGCCTTTGACCTAACTACTACATTTTTCTGGGATGGTGACACTCTTCAAAGTCAAATGCTACACCTGTGGCTAATTCTTAGGCAACACAAGGAAGATTCTGCCACATTAGAAGCAATTGGCTGTTTGCAGGAAGCACAATGATCTGTAGTCACATCTCATTAGGGGAGCCTGGGCCCTGTGGTGCACAAGTGAAGCAAACGCTGCCAATGTAATTTGTTTTATATGCCTAATTCTCTTCCTTATAATTAACATTTGAAATTCGAAAACAAAACGAGAGCGCTTTGTACGCATCTGGGATCTGCAGTGCATTTGCAGGGAACCTGAGATTTTTTTCACTAGTGCTCACCCTTATCTTGTTCTTACCCACAACAAACAAGTGTGTGCCCAGACACCCACCCAATGGGCACCCCAGAAGGTGGACCTCTGGAGTGTTGTACATGTGAGGAAGGAGGAGAGGGCAGAGTAGCTGAAAGTCAACCTTATCCCTAACCCACTATATGGGTTTAGCTCTCTCATTTTTGCTGAATTCAAGTAGCCATGCAAAAATGACTCAGCAGTGAGACAGAACCAATCACCAGTCTGGACCTGGCTGTATATTGTCCCAAGCAACTTTCACAGTGGTTCCCCTCACTGCACTTCTTGTGTACCTGCCAAAATGTTCAGAAACGATGGGATAGAGAAGACACATGAGGTGGTTTTGTTGTTGTTGCTGCTGCTGTTGTTGTTGTTTTGCTGTTTGTTTTTTGCCACCAACAATTCTGACAGACTATAATACCAGGAAATAATCTCATCCACCAAGTCTCTAAAGCATGAAAGACGCTATGCCAAAAGCGTCTGGTATTGTTAACAAGATCTAGAACATACATATCTAAAACAAACCAAATGAGATTGACCTACCTCATGAGTATGCCAGGCAGCCCTCTTGGTCGCAAGATCAGAAGTTGATCCCAGATAATTCAAGCTAAACATGAATTTGTTGTTAGGCTATTGGTTAGCTCACAGACTTTACAAATAAGTGAGAGGATGAGACTAGCAGAAGATGCTGGAAGGCACCAGCACAGATAAGGTCATGGGCCAAGGCCAGCCTGGTTAGAGTGGCCCAGGTACAGCCACCTCTGAACACTCCTTCTTAACATTGCCACTGGGATGGTCACAGCTAAACAATGGATACCACACACCTCCTTTCCTCTCAGCAAGTTCTAGTCAGGAAGACAGGAAGGAGTGGCCAAAATATGCCAAGTTTCTTATAGCACTGGTCAGTACACTGAGCAGTCTGTTGGTGGTCCATTAAGTTAAGCAATGGTGTTTCAGTGTAAATTAATATCAGCTTTGTGAACCCCTACAGTTATCTATACATTTTAATAAGGATATGATGTACAAGCATTTGCAAACCTTGGAAAAACCAAGCATATGATAGGAGATGTGTACTGGTAGATATGACTGTTTAATTTCCTTGGTATCCCCAGCCCCTATGATCCCTCATTCATAGTAATACCATTTTATCACCCAATTTCTCTTTCTTCTCATTCTTTCAATTTTTTCATAACAACAACATTAATGATCATTTATTGAGCAACCATGCAATTTGTTAGATGATTTACATTCATTGTTTCATTTAATCACCACAGAAATTCATGAAGCAGGTATAATGACTCCCATTTTTGGGATGGAAATTAAGGTTTTAAAAAGTTAAGTAACTTGCTCAAAGTCATCCAGCTAATCTGTGACAGAAGGGCAAATTGAATCCAAGTCTGGCTGATTTTGAAGCCTGCGGTTTCGAGAGCATAAAGAACCCTCTTCAACATCTAAAAACTCATAGACCAACAAGATAGCAGTCTTTATAGTAGGTACTGATTTAAGAATATATAAAGTCCTGAGCACAATGATGTATGCCTATAACCTCAGATACTCTGAAGGCTGAGGCAAGAGAATTACAAGTTCAAGGCCAACCTGGGTAACTTAGTGAGATCTCATGTCAAAACAAAATTTAAAAATGCTGGGGATGTAGCTCAGTGGTAGAGTGTCCCTGGGTTTAGTTCCCAGTACTGGACAAAAGCAATGGTGTTTCAGTGTAAATTAATATCAGCTTTGTGAATCCCTACAGTTATCTATACATTTTAATAAGGATATGATGTACAAGCATTTGAAAAATATATATGAAAGGTAAGTTACATATCTGGTCTTTTCACAACAGCGCTCACACATACTTCGTTTATAATAATTACATCCCCACAATCCGTCAGCTAGTGAGCAGACATGTAACCCAAGTTTGGGAAGTTGTTTCAGGATTTTGATATAAAGCATCGTGAGTAACTACACCAAGTTCTGTGTTATGGATTAAAAACTGGTGGTCAACTTAACGCCAGCTGAATTAAATTAGCATGGTGCTGAGTGCAGATGGTCCACCTAAGGAAAGTTGTGGAGAGGAAGAGAGAGGGGTTGTGGGCTCTCTTGAGTGTTGCTGTTTGGAGCAATTGGTTCTCCTGGAGGAGCTTCTCATGCTGGCTTCCCCAATATGAATTTGGCCATTATCTTCCGAGGAGCTTGGGACCTTGTCGCTGAGAATGGCTGTCGTTCACTTTGGGGGAGCTCTGGTCCTTACACTGAGCATTGCTTCCTGGCTCTGGAGGGGAAGATGTGTGCTGTTTAATCTCCAGGAGAAGCTTGTCAAGCTGGCTTCCTGACGTACTCGACTGTTCTCATTGTCAGTGGAGTGTGGAACCTTATTGTTGCTGAGGATGGCTGTGGTACTTTTCAGGGGAGCTCTGATCCTTATTTTGAGTGTCACTTGTTGGCTCCAGGGTAGAACCCTCAACCTAGCACAGATCCTTCACCCCACTGGCATAGACTTTCTAGCTTCCACTGCTGACCTTTGGGCTTTCCCAGCACAGATCCATAAAACAGACTTGCATGAGTCACTGTTGTGGGCTCTAGGCCTCCAGTTGGACTTGTGAGAGGCATTGTCATGGGCTCTAGGTCTTCAGCTGGACTCATGTAGGACATTGCTGTGGGATCCAGGCCCTTGGCTGGATTTTCTAGATCTTTAGTGTTCCTGCACTTTCTTGTATTTAATTCTGGGTGACCATCATAAAATAATGTTACAAATTCTGTGTCCTGTATGTAATTGTTCTCCTTACAACACCCTGGTATTCTCTGGTTCCCATAGAATGCACATAATAAATGTTGGATGAGGGAAGGATTAAAGAAAAGAAGAGAAGTAGGGAGGGAAAGAGGAAGGAAGAGACAGAGCAGGTAGAGTCAGGAGAAATGAGAAGAAGCAAAGCCAACTTGAAAGTTAAGGCTAACAGCTTCCTCATATTCAAAACTCACGTCAGAAAAACTCAGCGAGTGCTGGTGTAACAGACTGGACTCAAAGGTCCTGGCAGGAGAACTGAAGCAGAGGAGTCTACAACCTTAGGAGGAAATTGGAGATCAAAGTGACAGGGAGCCATGGAAAGCACCTAAGTAACTGAGCAGGAGCAAGAGAATCAACAGATACAAAGACATTAAACAACAAACCTATCATGCACTGCCTGCTGTCTACTGCAGGACTTCTCTGCCCATTCAGCCAAGGAACAGAATAACCTTAGGGTTCAGGACAGTCTGAGCCCTTCCACACCTCCCTCGAGACAGTTTTTTCCCAGATTGAGGTCCCTGGGACTCTTCATAGAGATTTCAGTTAAGAGAGAATCTGTGATTAAATTCTGTTCTCCTCTTGGAGTTTTACAGTGTCACTGTGCACATTCAAGGTCTTTGCAAATTTGCAAAGGTAACAAAACCTGCTTATGTCTGTTAAACCTTAGTGCTTCCTAAACTTACTTGACCCTGGTGCCCTGTTTTGCTGAAAGCCTATTATTGTGCCCATTAGCATTAAGTTTCCAAGACCACAACTAAAGAAACAGCCCCACAGCACCACAATCTTAGGATAGCATGGACCCTTCTTCCGTGGAGCCATGTGCTGCATGATCTCTCTCCTTACACTAGCTATATGATCTGATATGCACACATTTTGATATGGGCAAGGGAGTTATTTTCAAGGCTGTTTTGTAATCTTCTCTGAACAATTTTCCTTGATAGTTCTCCATCCTAATCCCACCTCAATCCCACTGTATTAGTTACCTTTTCTCATTGCTGAGACAAAATACCCTCCACCCAAAATTAAAGAAGAAAAGATTCATTTTAACTCACAGTTGTAGAGGTTTCAGCTTATAGTTGGCTGACTTCAAAGCAGGGTAGCATGGCAGGGGTGCATCACATCTGTGGCAGGCAGAAGTCAGAAAACAGAAAGCAGCAAGCAGAAGCAGAAGTAGAAGCAGCAAATCTGCCTTATTTCTATCCCTTTATATTTCATCCAGGCTACAATTTGATTGATTGGTGTCACCCATACCCAGGGTGGGGCTTCCATTATGCACCTGCTAATCCCAGTATCATACCCTTAATCTACATTCATACACCTTAATCTAGCCACCTTTGAAACTCCCCCACCTATGAGTGCATGAGGCTTTAGAAGGGGACATCTAGATACAAGACATAACACCGACCCAACCCCAGTTGGCTGCCACATCTCCAGTGCCAAGGTGAAGAACATACACTTTGCACCAGATGGCCTGAGTTTGAATTCCAGTTGTGCTTATTACCAGCTATGTGACTTTTGGCAAATAACTTCACATTCCTGTGCTTCTACCAATCTTCGGGATAGTGTTGCCATGAGAATTCCATGACAATACACATAAGCATTCAGCATAGTGCCTAAAAGGAAGTATGCTACAAAGTGTCTGCTCTCATTCATTCCATCCTATCCAGTCTTGATCGTTTTGCCCATTTCTCCATTAGACTGTGTGCAACTGGAAGGCAAACTCTGTGCCTTTTATCTCTGTGTTTTGTGGATCTAGCACAGGGCCTGACTCTTGCTAACTACACCACATAGGTTGGTGAGTAAATAGTCTTCTGTGATTTTTGAAAGGAAGCAATGAAGACCAAATTTATTTTAGAAAATCCTAGCAAATTAAGAGAAACCAGTTAATGATTAAAAACAAAAGTAGAACAGTGTACATGTGCAGTTACAGCTGAAAGATGCCTTGTTCCACACCCCATTGCCAGTTTCATCCTTGCAAGTCCATCGCTAGGAAACAAACAACAATCCCTTAATTTCAGCATCTTCTTTTAATAGAGAATTGATTTTCCCTCCCTTTGCAAAAAATTTCAGTGGGCTTACCAAGGGGAAAATAAACCTTTGCATTCACATGTCAAATGTTTTGATTTTCAATTATAAAATCTGTCTCTCTAAGACATCTAAGAAATGGCAGCAGAGGGGAAGCCTGGCTGCAGGATCTATTTTAAATGCTCTCAGCAATCCAACTTTCTAATGCTCCATTCTGGGGCAAGCATTTCTCAATTGGGTGGGAGTTCTGGAATGTCTAGACTTTTATCTGTCTTCTTGGTTTGGGGGAAAGAGAACTGTTTTGATTGCTGAGCCTAGGTTTTCTTAAGAAAATGATTGTCAGAAATGCCCCCGTTCAATAACCTTCCACTCTTGTGCTCCAGCCATGAGGAGAGAGCTATCATTTAATGATTCTTACTTGTGAAGGGAATAAAAATAAAAAGCACAGAAAGCAGTAGAAGTGGGAAGATTTCCAAAAGTTATAGCCCCATTACTGTGTGTTTCTAATTCTAGCCACAGATACAGTTGCAGAACCAAAGGAATGTCTTCTTAACAATTTAAGCAAGATTCTTCTAAGTTAATCATATATCACAAACCTTTAAAGCAGCCATTCATTCCAGTCTGCAAACCATTTTTCCAACTCTCCACTTCTCTGTTTTACCTTGCGGTGATAGACTTAACTTGTTCTGGCCTTGTCCTAAACTCAGTGACAGTGGAAATGGACAAAGAAGTACAGAAAATTATCAAGTAACAAAGAAAAAAATACCAAGGCCTGTGTTTTCCCCAGTTGGAATTTTCAATTCACCTGGAATACATTTTGCACTTTGTGGTATGTTTCAAGTTTAAAACTACCACAGTCTCAAAAGTGGCTAACATCTCTTTGTGAGTGTGCATGTATAGGGATATGTTTTATTTTTGATTTTGGTGGAGAGATTTTTGCTACCTGGTGTTTTTGTACCATTTTGTTGGTTTGAGTTTTGTGAAATGCAACGAAGAATGTTTAATGGCCTAGTTCAGCACCTCCAAAATGACTGGCTTTGTTTTTAGACTTGAAATGGACTTGGCTGTTATCTCTAAGCAAGTCACACTAGTAATCTACCCTGCTGTTTTCCCAACTCTAAAAGCTGAACACACTTGCTTCGGTTACCCAGATAAGGCACAAAGGGTATTTAAAAAGTTAGTCAATCTGTCGCCTCCCAGAAGTTTTGCACAAAGTAGAGAATGTTAATATTCTAAATAGTTCTAGCTCCCTGACCTGCACAGGTTTCAAACTGCTTCATCATCCATACAGAGCCTTTTCTTTAATCTCCCCCACAAGCATGTGTACTGGTTCAAATGGTGATAATTACCATAAAACAATTGTGTTGTCCTTCTCCCAATAAAAATCACTCTGTTAATCAGCCAACTTCCAGTCCCCACGTCTGAGAACCCTTATGCCAAACTGGCAGTGTTGAACACGGCTGTGGATAAATTACCCTACGTGTGATTGCGTGTGAAAACACATTGACTTAGGATATTTTTTCCTCTCTTACTCAACCTGACAACTTGTCTAAATAGGCTTCTGCCTCGACCTGACAGCTCGTGGACAAGCTGTGTACAACAGGCCATTAAACCTCAGTGAGCTAAATATGGAGAGAACAAAACACAGACAAAGCAGTAAGATTAAAAGGTAAAAGGATGGACATAGGAATTACGGGGGGAGTACAGGGGTAGGATCTTCAGAGTTACCTTTTAGTGATCCTTTCAGATTTTGTCATAGGTTGGAGTCTCTGATTGGAATTCCAGATATGAGATGGAATTTGAGGCAAAGTCTTCAGGAGGGATCAACAACTATAGAAGGGAAGAGACAGAAGTAAGATTGGGCAGAAAGAACTGAGTTGCAGTGCAAGCTATAGAATCTCAGCCAGTCCTTCCTTACCTTGGTGGGGAGGAGCTCTGGAGTCTGTGTTGGACTGAAATGATTCAGCCACCATTTATCCCCTCTACTCTTTCATCAGTCATTGCACATGCAAGGGTGTACTCTGAAGCTGAGCTGGCAGAACTGACTATCGGGTCACAAAGTCTCCTCACCTTTGAGAGGGATGTGGGCCATGCATCGGTGTGTACCACAGAGACAATTTGCCTGCATGATCATAGCCTAGATCTCTGTATCCCTATAGTCATTTTCCAGCCCAGATCAAGTTATAAGTCTCCACTGACCACAGCACAATAAAAGTCCCTTTTATTAAGCACTAATTAGCCCCAAGCTGTGTTAGTGAGCTTTTCAAGACTGTGACAAAAGACCTGAGAAAAGCAACTCAAAGAAAGAACAGTTTATTTTGGCTCAGAGTTCAGAGGTTTCAGTCCATGATCATTTGGCTCCAGTGCTTCTAGACCAGTTGTGAGCCAGAATAGCATGGTAGAGAACATCCGATAGAACAAAGCAGCTCATCTCATAGTAAACGGAAGAGAAAGAGGAAGAGGTGAGGTGAGGGGAGAAGGGGAGACGGGAGAAGAGAAGAGGAGTTGAGAGGAGAGGAGAGGAGGTCAGGGACGAGATACACCTTCAAAGGCATGCCTTTAGTGACTTACTTCCTCCAATTAGGCCCGCCTCCTAATAGTTCATTCAGCTATGAACTCATCAGTGAATTAGTCAGTTGATGAAGTTAGCACCTTCATGACCCAGTCACCTCTCTAGACCCCACCTCTGAATTACTATGCAGAAGTACACTGGGGATCATGTCCTCAATATGTAAGTATTCAGGGGACAATTCATGTTTAAATCATAACACATACTATGCCCTGTGCTTATTCTAATTTATTTAATTCTTATAATAGTTCTAAGAGGTAGATATATTATAAATTCCATTTTATAGGTGAAGAAATCCGGGATACTAGTGATAAACTGTCAAAGGTCATAAAACTGCTAAAGGACAGAATTGGCATATAAACCTGGGGCAGTCTAATTTTGAAATCCACTAGTTTAACTGCAGCACTCTACTGATTGGAAGACATATAGATCCCTATTTCCCCTATCTGTAACTCCTCCCTGACCTTTATCCACAAGAATTTAAGTTAACAGGAAACACTGTGTCAGGACTGTTTGAATTCATGAAAAAGTGCATCTCTTGGGATGAAAGAAACAGTTAACGTATTCCTGTGGACATTTGCCTCTCTCTGACTGCCAGACTCAATGTTTTATTTAGCATGTACTATGTTCAACCACTTTTATATTCCTAGGGAAGCTGACTCTAGAGATTTATTAAGGTGTGCTTTTGGTACTAAGCCCTGGGGAAAGGAAGAACTAGAAGCAAGAGCATGCAGAAGGAGGAGTTGGACTGCATGGTAGTTGATTGTAAGCTCAGCTAGTCCCATAGGGAGTTCTAGGTTTAAAATGACATAGCAGAGTTGTCCTGAGTTGAGTCAATGAGGCTGAGCATCTACATACTGTGATAGTCATTGAGTATTGGATACCCTGAGAATAGAGCATGACTTTGGGTTAAGTAGCTCCCTGAAGCTGAGACAAATCACAAAGGGAAACTTAGCTGAGAGCCATCAGCACATCCAAGTTGGAGGAATAAGTGCTTTTATTCTTCAAAGGGAATTCAGGTGAATAATCCCAACATCCATTACAGCTGGTAGGTAGCATTTAGTTCTTAATTCATTTACTTAGCAAATACACATTGAGCACCTTCATGGTACCAAGCACTGTGCTGAGACTTAAGAATGTAATGGTGAACAAAAGAAGATGCTTACCTCATCAAAACAATAATTTTGTGTCAGCAACTAATATTTAGTGTTGACAAAACAGTTTTATGAATTTATATTTTTAGACTAGCTGGAAAAGGAACATTTAAATCCTGTTAATACTAGTACCAAGCTTCTTTCCAAGACAGGTAACAAAAATCATAAATGTGCATTCCTGAAGTTTTAAGAATGGAGGAAGGATCCATGAAGTGTCTGATTAGCATAATGAAGAACCATTTGGTATAAATCAACCTTGAACCAGCAAGTTTTCTTGTGGAATCTCAGAAAGTCCTGTAGATAATGACATCTAATTCATCATCTTTTCAGTGATAGTATCAATGGCATCAACAACAAAAAACAACTCATCAAACGCAACTTTTACCAAACACCTATCTCAGTTCATTTCCTATTTAAGAAATGTTTGTTTAAGACTCTGAGTCAAGCAACAATAACTCAGCCTCTCTGAGATTTGAAATTCAGGCACTGGAAAACAACAATTTGAGGAAGAAAAATAAAGAGAGAAGTAGATCCCTGGAAGCCGGAAAAGATCTGACAGGAAAACTAAAACCTACAGAGAAATTAAAGAAACAGAGAACTTTCTCTCTAGCTCCTAACTTGCTCCTTGCAGTAAAGGGAGACTGAATCTACAGAGACGAAGTTAAAGTCGGGGACCTCAGAAGGCTTCAGGGAGAAACATGGCAGTGGAAGTGACTGGCAGGTGCTGTGAGCTACAGGAGGAGTGTGGGATTGTGCTTGCAAATGAGTCCTTCAGCAGACAACAGCTGATGAGTAACTACAGTCTTAAGCACCTTCCATATCCCCTAGGAAGAGTGCTTGGTCAGAAGGTATTCCAAGGAAGGACTATGTCTTAGTTACTTCTTGCATTGCTGAGATGAAATACCAGACACTCAAAGTTAAAGGAGGAAAGGTTTGTTTTAGCTCACAGTTTGTAGAAGTTTCAGTCCATAGTCAGCTGGGTCCAGAGAACAGTGACATAGCAGAGAGGCATCACAGAGGAGAAACAGTTCATGGTGAAGCAGGCTGAAGACAGCAAGCAGCAAGCCTGTCTTGTTTCTCTCCCTTTATATTACATCAAAGCTCCTAGCCTATTGGTTGCTGCCACCCATACCCAGGGTGGGCCTTCCATTATCCATAGCAGAACTAAGATACACCAATTTACTTATCACACACCCTTAAACCAAGTATCACACATCCAAATCTAGCCTCATACACCCATGATCCTGCCACCTCCCTAAAACCCCACCTGTGAAAGGCCTTTAAGGGGACATCTAGATACAAGTCATAGCGGGTTGATTATTTGAACCCAGGGCTCAGAGCAATTGCAGGACAACTTCAAATCAGGGCTTCCCATGTTATGTTCCCACAGTGACAGGGTAAGAGATAGCTATGGTGGACAGCCATGGTCAGGAAACAATGTTCATGCTGGAAAAAGACTCCCTGAAGCTAAAGGATACTGGCCCCACCCCATGGCCAGCCTGAGTTATTCTCAATTGGAACCCTCACCCTAATCCTACTGCCTGTTGGTGACAGCATCCAGTGTGGATCTCGGGTCTCACAGTCCTTTTATTTCCCAGCATAAAAAGGGACATGTCTTGACTTGGACACTGCCCCAAAATTATAGACTCCAGAAGAAAACCACACTTTTGAAATCATAGAGAAATTCATTTTTGTTTGTTTGGGGTTTTTTGTTTTGTTTGATTTTGAATTTTTTGGTTTTTGTTTCTTTGTTTTTGCTGTTGTTTTTGTTTTTGTGTATATATTATTTTCCGTTTTTCATGTTTTTATTTTTTCTTTATTTTCTTCTTTCCTCATTTCTCCTTCACCAGTTTGTTGAGACTTGGAGAATTTTCCTTTGTCTTTCTTCCTTGCTTCTTATCTCTTTTTCCTCTTCTTTTTTCTTTATTTTTCCTCTTCCCCTTCTAATTTTTTTTCTGTTATTTTTAATCCACACATAATTTCTTTATTTTCTCTTTTCATTTTATCTTCTACTTCTTGCCAGTTTTTTCTCTTACATTTACCTAATTCTATAAACATCTTTCTGCTCCTAAATAGGATCCTTCCTACCCTTCCCTCTCTTCTTTCTTGTATCATATAGTACAACACTTTAAATTTTTTTCTTTTTTTTCTCCTGTTCCCAAACCCTACATCTTTAATAATATAACCATAGAGGTCTATTAATCTTTTGATAGCTGACCCTGTAAAATTATTGTTGAATTACTTTCTGCAATTAGCAGAGTTATAGAAGTCACATTTAATATATATTAGCTGTAAGCCAGTACTTGGGTGGTCTTAATATTTATACCATAATTGTAGATTTCTTCTCTTGACTCAAGGATGGTATATAATTGGTTCTTGTGGTATGTTAATATTCAACTTTCTTAGTACCACTGCAACTGATTCATTTGGTATTACCAGGGCTGTATAACTGTCAATATTTCTCTGCAAATAAACACTCAAATTACCTTTGTGACATTAGCACTGTCAGAATACATCTCCAGAGAACTTGGTCATTGGGCTAATTACACTGCATCCTCCCTCCCCAAATTAAACAAAGTGTTTACATCTTGGGGCTGAGGCAAAGGGCTATAGTCACCCATGCCCAATGCACACCACTGAAAAGCAACCAAAGACATATCTATACCAGCAACAAAGTCTTTTCACTGTGGCCACAAACTTCCGCCCAAAACAAAACCAACGAACAACAGAAATAATAGAAACATGAGAAGACAAGTTAACAAAGTACCTCTCATAACTCCAGCCTCCCCCAAAGATAATCCATGGGACACTGAGCACACCAAGAGTAGCATAAGTCATACACCCTAATTACTCAAAAGAATAACAGAAGAGGTTAGAAAACATATCAAGGAGATACTCAGAGGGAACACAGAAAAAGTAACCAAACAGGTGATGGAAGTAAGAACCAAAATGATCCAGGAGCTTTGAGAAGACTCTAATAAAAAACTAGCTGACCTAAACAAAACAAAACAAAATATGAATGACAAGTTAGCAAAGAATTAGAGTCTATGAAGGATTTGAATCAAAAATCCAGGAGATTGAAAATCATATTAAAACTATTAGGGCCAGGGATATAGCTCAGCAGCATAGCACCTGCCTGGCAAGCATGTGGTCCTGAGTTCAATCCTTGGTACAATAAATAAATAAATAAAATAAAACTATGGACAGCAGAACTGACCAATGTGAGGACAGAATTTCAGAACTAGAAGACAATGATGCCTTCAAAGACTGTCTACTTAAAGACACCCCAAAAGCAACAAGAGAACTTGAGAAATAAATCCAACAGCTGCTAGATGACACAAAGAAGACTAACCTAAGAGTAACTGAAATAAGTAAAAACAGAAGACAGCACAAGTGGTATAAAAACCCTGTTCACAAAATAATGGCAGAAAGCACCCCAAATACAGGGAAAGAAATAAACGTACTGACAAGTGAGGTATACAGAATCCCAAATGGCTATGGCTAAAAGAAAATCTCTCCAGGCCACATTATACTCAAAGTACCAGATGTCCAAAACAGGGCCAAAATCTTAAATGCTGTTAGGCAGAAGGAATGAAACACATACAAGGGTAAATCCATTTAGAATCAAAGCAGACTTTACGCAAAACTTAAAGGACGAGAGGGTTTTGGGTGAAGTGTCTCAAACTTTAAAAGATAACAACGTCCAGCCCTGACTTATGTATCCTGAAACACTTTCCTTCAAAACTGATGGAAAATAAGATATACCCATGACAAGGAGCACTTCAGGAAATGTATAACTACCAAACCAGCATTACAAAAAATTCTCAAGAATATCCTAGAGATAATGAAGCCAACAATACTAATAATCAAAAACAATGAATACACCTAGTGGAATGAGCAGCTAAGCAAAAGAAGGAAAAAGGACATCCACACCAGGAAAATAATGCAATGACAGAAATAAGTCAACATCTCACAGTAACAACTCTCGATATGAATGGTCTCAATTCCCCCAAACAAAAGACATGGGTTAGCAGAATAGATCAAGAAATAAAACCCAGCAATACACAGTATACAAGAAACATATTTAATTCAAAAAGAAACTCACAGATTAAAAATCAAAGATGAAAAACAATATTCCATCCAACAGAAACCTGGAAAAAAGCAGGAGTAGCTATCCTAAGTTCAGAAAAAGTGGATTTCAAGTCAAGATTGATCAGAGGACACAGAGAAGGTCACTACATATTGGCTAAGGGAGCGATTCACCAGGAAGAGAAAACAACTATAAACATATACACACCAAATACCGTCACAGTCAACTTCACAAAACAAACACCAATGAACATGAAAAATCAGATAAACACCAATAAAATTTTAATGAGGGACATCAATATCCCAATGTCACAAATCATTCAGACAAAAAAAATCAACAAAGAAATATCAAAGTTCACAAAACCTTCAAGCAAATGAAATTAGTAGATATCTGCAGAGTGTTCCACCCAACAACAGAATACACATCTTTCTCAGCAGCACTTGGGACTTCTCCAAAATAGACTACATCCTTGCCCATAAATCATGCTTGATTAATGCAAAAGAATTGAAATCATCCCAGGCATATTATCAGACCATAGTGCAGTTAAACAAGAAATCAGTGATAAAAGAAACTATAGAACTATGCAAAAACGTGGAAATTAATACCCTATTGACTAATCAGTGAGTTGTTGATGAAATTAAAGAAGAAACTAGACTTTTCCAACAATCCAATGATCATTCCAATACAACACAATCCAGAATCTATGAGTCATAATGAAAGCAGGCCTAAGAGGGAAGCATACAGCTGTAAATTGCCACATTAGAAAAATAAAGTGAACTCAAATACATAACTGAATGATGCACCTCAAAGTCTTAGAAAAATAATAACAACCCAAATCCAAAGCTAGTACTAGGAAGGAAATGATAAAGACTATATCAGAAATTAGTGAAATTGAGACCAAAATAGCAATACAGAGAATCAATGAATTGAAGAGTTGGCTTTTTGAAAGAATAAAAATAAAGAGTCCTTGCTAGCTGCACAGAGGATCCGAGCTCTGCCCAGGCCAACGTCCCAGCACAATCTATCAGGGGAATGCCTGGCCAGCTTCACAGGACACAGAGGTAACGAGCCCAGCCCAGCCCAGAGCCCCAAAGCTCCAGAGCTGCTCATCAGGGAACAGCCAACATAGCAGAAGGGTCTTGGAGAATTTGAGCTCTGCCCATCAGAGCACAAGGCCTCAGCTCCATAGTTCAGGGGTGCAGTCATGCAGCAGGTCTTGGAAGTTGCGAACTCCACACAACCAGGAGCAAGACCCCAGCACCGTAAGTGGGGAGCATGCTCTGGCTAGCCCCACATTCCAGAGGCTCTGAACTCCTCGTAGCCAGAAGTAAGGTGGTGCCACACTCCAGGGTGCCCTTTGCCTAGCCACCTGGGTCCGGGAGGTTCTGAACTCCACCCAGCCAGGCATAAGGCCCCAGTGCCACACTCCAGGAGTGCGTCTCTGTTAGCCACCTGGGTTGCGGATGTTGTGAGCTCTACACAGCCAGGTTCTAGGCCTGGCAACAAGCTCCAGGGGTGTGCCCCTGCTAGCTGCAGGGAAGATACAAGCTTTGTCTAGTCCAGCATCCCAGAGCAACCCAACAAAGTACATTAGGGAAACACAAGGCCAGCCTCACAGGCCACAGGGCATAAGGTTCCTGCACAATCCCCAATCAAAATACCACTCACATACCTCACAGAGCTAGAGAAATCATCCCTAAATTCATCTGGAAACAGAAGAGACCTAGAATAGAAAGGCAATTCTGGGCAACAAAGGCAAGGCAAGAAGCATCATAATCCCCAACTTGAAAATACACTACAAAGCTACTGTGATAGAAACAGCATGGTACTGGAATAAAAACAGACCTGAAGATTAATGGAATAGATTAGAAGATATAGCCACAACTACAAACACACTCAGCCACCTCATCTTTGACAAAGGGGCCAAACATGTACATTGGAAGAAAGATAGCCTCTTTAATAAGTGGTGCTAGCAAAACTGGCTTTCCATATGTTGAAAACTAAAACTAGATCCATGTCTATCATCACTAAAAGACTCCTAGAATAATAACCAAATTCAGTAACACGGCAGGATACAAAGTCACCACACAAAAATCAATAGTATTCCTGTACACTGATAATAAATGAGAGAGAGAGAGACAGAGAGAGAGAGAGGGAGAGAGAGAGAGAGAGAGAGAGAGTGAGAGAGAGAGATTAGGGAAATAATACCTTTCACAACAGTATAAAGAAAAGTAAAATATTTAGGAGTCAATGAAGTAAAGATCTTGACAATGAAAAGTACAGCACTCTGGAATAGGAGATTGAAGAGGATATTACAAAATAGGAAGATATCCTCTGTCCCTGAATAGGCAGAACCAATATCGTGAAAATGGCTATACTTTTGCTATGGCTTATACCTAATGTTCCTCTGGAGCCCCATACGCTTATAGGACTTTAGGGAATGATTGCCTCATGGGTGCATGATTCTGGATCACTCTGTTGATTGGATTAGCATAGTTCTGGGTGTGAATGATGGATTTACTGAAGAGGAAATGCCCAACCTGAGTAGCATCAACCAATAGGCTTATGAACTGGGTGGAATAAAAAGGGAAAGAAGAAGGAAGTTGATCTTGTTTCTGTCTGCTATGCCATAAACTGTTCATCTTCTATCATGCCCATCTGCCATGCCATCCTGCCTTGGAGTCACTCTACCATGGATTAAAACTTTTAAAGCTAGGAGCTAATATAAACCTTTCAGTTGAATTGTGGGTGTTGAGTATTGTGTTCATGCATCAAGAAAGTAACTAAGACAACTTCCCAACTTGACATACAAATTTAACACAATCTCAATCAAAATGCCATTAGTATTTCTTACAGAAAGCAATACTAAAGTTCATATGGAACCAAATAGTATTTCTTACAGAAAGCAATACTAAAGTTCATATGGAACCAAAAGAGACCTACAATAGCAAAAACAATTCTGGGCAATAAGGGCAAGGCAGGGCTATCCCAATGCTGGACTCTAAATTATACTACAAAGGTACAATGACAAAGGAAGCACAGTATTTGCAAAAAAAATAGATTTGTGGATCAATGAAACAGAACAGAGGATGCAGAAACAACTCTAGACACATTTGGTTACCTTATTTTTAACAACAACAACAAAAAAAACAAATCCTTTCACTGGAGGAAAGATAGACTATCAAGTGATTCTGAGAAAACTGGCTACTCACATGCTGCAGATTGAACCTAGATTCATATCTTTCATCATTCACTAAACTACAATAAAAATGGATCAATGATTTAGTTATCAAAACAGAAACATTTAGTCTGCTGGAAGACAAATAGGTAAAACTCTCAAAGACATAGGCATAGGCAAGGAGTTTCTGAACAGAACTGTGGTGGCACAGGAAATAATACCAAGAATCAGCAAATGGAATCACATCAAATTAAAAAGTTTCTGCACAGCAAAGAAAATTGCCAACAGAGTGAAGAGACAATCTACAGAATGGGAAAAATATTTTGCTAGCTACACCTCAGATAAAAGACTAATATCTAGACTACATGAAGAACTCAAAAAAATTAAGCCCCTCAAATTAAAAGACTCAGTCCAAAAATTCTTCAAATGAAGAACTACAAACAGCAAGCAAATAAGTAAATAAATAAGATGTTTAACATCCCTGGTCATTTGAAAAATGAAACTTAAAACAACATTGAGATAGCACTACCTTCATAAAGCAATCAATGGGCTAGGGAATATAGCTCAGCCACACAGCACCTGCCTGGCCACCGTGAAGTGCTGAGTTCATTTCCTAGTACAAAAAAAAAAAAAAAAAAAAAAAAAAAAAAAAAAAAAAAAAAAAAAAAAAGAAAGAAAGAAAAGATAAAGAAAGCAAGCAACCAAGCAACCAACCAACCAACAACAAATGATGACTGGAGAGGCTGTAGTGGGGGTGAGAAGGACATTTTCCTCATTATTGGTGGGAATAGGAGTACAAACTGGTTCAGCCACTATGAAAATCAGTGTGGAGGTGCCTCAAAATCAAAGAAGAGAAATTCCATTTGACCCAGCTGGTATCTTCCCAAAAGAGTTAAATCATATCACAGTGATATATGCATACCCATGTTTATAGCAGTACAATTCATAAATCTTGGGTGCAGCCTATTTGATGAGTGGATAAAGAAAATGTGACATTTATACACAATGGAGTACTACTCTGCCACAAAGAAAAATAAAATTGTGTCTTTTGTACGAAAATTGATGCACCTTGAGATCATAATGTTAAGTGAAGCAAGTGAAACACATGAATTTGAGTATCACACAGGTTCTCTTATGAGATGAACAATATTTAAATAAAGTGCAAAATGAAAGGCAGACAATAGGAAAAGACGAGAAAAAATTTTATTGTAACCCAACATAGACAATATCTGGAAGTGTACCTTGACTTAGCATGATTGTGTCTTAATTGGTTTTTCCATGTTTTTTGGCTTGTTAGTCTGGCTGTTAATCTGTATTTATGATAATTAATTTCAAAATTACTTATAAAATAAATAAATGAATCTGATGCTGGCAAAAACATTTTTAACACAAAAAAAGTTGTAAAAAGTGTGGAGAAAGGGAAAAATAAAGAATCGAGATGTGTTATGTACATGTGCCAATTTCCCACAGTGAATATAATTGTTATGTACTACAAATATGTAGCAATAAAACATTAAATTTTGTAAGACACTGGGCAAATTACTTGCAATGTAGTGTGAATAAACAGCATAGTTGAATCAGGTCTACTAAACCTAGGAATTTCGTTATCCAATAATTTCAGTCATCACTATCTGTTGAACACTAGCACAGTAAATTAATGAAAAATTTACCATCCACAGCTGACCTGTGCTTTCTTGATGACCCTGGCACATAGGCACCTGAACCATCTCCTGTGCTTTGGTACTGTGGCTATTCATTGGATAGCAAAAAGAGAGAGAAAAGAGGAGTTGCCCTCACTCCAGGTTCTAATTCTGTTGTCCTAAGGCATAGTCTGGTATTTGCATTTTGAAAGTGTTTTCCCATTCCCACCCCATCCAAATGAAAAGCATGGCTTTATCTTCCATAGCTGTCCCTTTCATTTCCCCTCATAGTATCTAACTTTCCATTCCATCAAAGCAGGTATTGAATTGTTAACCCAGTTGAAAGACTGGTTAGTAATTATACATGGTGGCACCTTCTTGTAATCTCAGCACTCTGAGAGGCTGAGGAAGGAGGATTGCAAGTTCAAAGCTGGTCTGAACAACTTAGCAAATCCCTGCCTCAAAATTAAAAACTTTTCAAAGGGTAGGGGATATAACTCATTTCCAGTACCATATAAAAGAGGCTAGTTTGAGCTTAGGTTTTAATAGGTGATAGTGAATCATCCTGATAGCCCTCAGAGCTAATGTCTGTAAGCCAACCATGTTGGTGGCCTGATCAGTGATTCTTCCCTTGAGATATTATTGGAAGATTCAAACCACGGTTTGTTAGATGGACGAAATGAAACTGACGTCAGGATTCTGAGACTCCTAAAGTGGTGGACCAGGGTAATGGTTATAAAAAGCTAACGCATCCAATTCTAGGCAGAATGGACAAGAAGCAGGTCTTATCATCCACTACTAGCCAAATAAAAGCAAATGGTGCTCTCAAAAAGATGACTCAAGTGAGGGACAACTGCAACTTTTTGTTACCAGGATGGTGCTGACTTGCATCTGAAGAAAAAGCCAGAGAATTCTACAACTTGTGAGCAAATGTAGGACTGTCAAGACAGTAACAAAAATGCTTGAAGTGAGAAAAAAATACTTACTTAGAAAAGACCAACAAATTGTACAACTGTCCTATCGCCTGACCTAAGCAAGACTTCTCAAGGAAATCAAGATTGTAACTAACATGGGAAAAACTTTCACAACAACCCAAATATCAGATTGAAGCAATGCACTAGTATTCTGTATTCCTTCTGGTTCTTTCAGGTAAGTTCTTGCTTGCCAGAAAGATGTATATTTGAGAAACAGTGGAACAAAGCCTTGTCCATGGCCTTGTGTGGCAGTTAGGGTGGTGTTTCAACTTGATTGTATTAGGATCAACCCTAGGGAATTGGTGGAGTATACCTGTAGATGTGTCTGAGGGTGTCACAGAGGCATGGTTTTGGGATCATGACTATTCTCTCACCTCTCCTGCTCTGCTTCCTGACCATCATGAAGTCAGCAACTTTGTTCCACTGTGCACTTTCCCTATGATGCCCCTGCCTTGAAGCCAGCCAATCATGGACTGAAACCATGGGCTAAATTAAACTTTTATTCCTTTAAGTTATGGATGTCAAGTATTATGTCTGGATAATGAGAAAGTTGCCCGATACACCTTGAGTTCTCAAGAGTGAGAAAAGTGTTCAGGACAGTATTCTAATACTTTCTACCACCACAAGTAGATAAGTTGTTTCACCAAAGAATGATAAGTTTAACAATAACAACAACTAATGTTCCCAGCAAAGGCAACTTCCGTTCACATCCCCAGAAGACCCAGTCACATGAACCAGCTGCCTTCTATGGACACTCTCCAGCTTGTAGTCAAATACCTTTTAAACTTATAAAGTACAGTACATTTAACATGTTTATTTAAGCCTCAAAACAGAGGCATGACTTATGCCTCATATGTTCCCATTTTTTTAACAAGAAACTAAGGCTTACTTGGGTTGAGTGATCATCTAAAATATTCACCTGAACATTCATTTCTGATAAGTCTGGAATAGTTTTTTTACAAACTAGTCCTCCCACCTAGATCAAGTAGAAGAGTAGAACAAAGATACAAAAAACATGGTAGGAATACTCAGAGATCTTCCAGTACAGTAGGGGGACTTGAAAGGGAAATGCATTAAAAAGAATGTGGCATCCTCTATCTAAACATTTCCTTGAGAAGGCTATGATTTTTGAGAAGCTTGGAATCAACAGTTTCAAAAGTCAAAAAAAAAAAGGCAACTAAGGCACTAGGCAACTAAATAGAGCTTTTGCAAGTCTCACAGCATGGAGAGACAAAACATGGAGTTCAGAGCTATGTAGAGGCCAAAACATAGAGGGAAAGACCCTCTAGATCAGAAAAGGGAAAGACCTCTTGAAGGGAGCCCAGCATACTTTGAAGCAGTTGACACAAAGACTTTTCCCTTCTGTATAAAGATACAGCAAAGTTGAAAATAAACAGATGGAGTAAATTATGCCATATAAACATCAGACAGGGGAAAGCTGGTGTAGAATAATAATAACCAAGTAGACTTTGAAGCAAGAAGCATTACAAGACAAGAAGAAGGACATTTAATAAAAACTCACAGTCTGCCAGATAGATAGAACAATCCTATATGTATATAATAATACAGCCTCAAAACATAAATCAAAAAATGACTTAAAGAAGAAACAAATAAATCCACCATCGTGGTGTTAAACTTTAATGCAAATCTCTGATTACCTAAAATCCAAGACAACCATCAAATTCACATTTTGGATCCCCCTTTCCCAAACTCACATTTTTCTAGAAAGAAGGGATTTAGATAAGAATGATTCTAAGGAATGAAAAATGTGTGTACATGTGCTTTATTCTGAGACCTGGATCATTGTTAAAATTTCTATTTGTTTGTTATTTCTCTCTAAAATAAATACAGGGAAAAATAGCCAAAAATCTGGAATATGAAATATTTGGATAACACAAATAATAAATTTGATTTAATTAGCATATATGTGTATGTATATACACATATTTATATTTATATTTATTTTCAGTGTACCTGAAGCATTTACAAAAATTAAATATATGCTTTGGGCCATGAAACATATCACAATAAGTTTTGAACAATTGAAATCACTTTGAGCATGTGAAGCTAAAACATTTAAAAACATGTACAACTAAAAAATCCTAAAGCTGGGGATTTAGCTCAGGGGCTTAAGCACCTGCCTGGCAGGCGCAAGGTTGTGAGTTCGATCCCTGGTACCAAAAATAAAAAAAATCATCAAACATTTGTGAATTAAATATGATGCTTCCAAATAATCCCTAGGTAAAAAAAATCCAATAAAATACTTTTAGCTGAGTAGTGAAGATACAATAATGACTGTACAATGATGTTTCTGTCAACAACGAAACACACACACAATGGTGGGCCCATTAGATTATAATGAAGCTGAAAAATTCCTACCACCTAATGACATAGCTGTCATAATACCATTGCGTAAAATATTATTCTCATGTTTGTGCTGATGCTGGTGTAAATAAACCTACTGCACAGTCATTTGTAATAACTATAGCATATACAATTATGTCTAGTACATAATATTTGATAATAAGCAACTATTACTGGTTTATGTATTTAATATGCTATTTATCATTATTTTAGAGTGCATGCCTACTTATAACAATATTTGTTGTAAAACAGTATGCTGCATTACACTGGCAGCAGTTTCATACTTCCTACTGTTAGCAACTACAGCAAGAAGCCATGTCTAGTGAGGACCCTAGACCTTCCAGGTTTGTGTAAGTGGACTCTATAGTGGTCACATGTTTACAGGATCACTTAATGATGCATTTTGCATAACATTGTTTGGTGACAAGTGACTGTGTAGCATAACAAAACTTGTGGGATGCAGGTAAAGCCATGCTTACAGGGAAATATATAGCCTTGATTTCATAAAATACAAAATAAAGTTGAAAGACAATGACCTCATTATTCATTTTATCAATTAAAGATACTCAGGGGCTGGGGGTTTAGCTCAGCAGCACAAGTGCTAACCTGGCAAGTACGAGGTCATGAGTTTGATCTCCAGTACCAAAAAAACAACAACAAAAAACAAAACAAAACAAAACAAAAAAACCTACTCTAAAGATACATATAGTAAATAAAGCTCAAAGAAAGTAAAATGAAGGCCAAGGTTTTAGCTCAGTGGCACAGCGCCTGCTTGGCAAGCATAAGGTCTTGAATTTGATTCCCAGTACCAGAAAAAAAAAAGAAAGTAAAATGAAAGAAATAATAAAGATAGGGAAAAGAACATGAAGGTATAGTAGAGAAACTCAATGAAGTGAAAAGTTGCTTCTTCACAAACCTAACCTGAGACAGAATCATGACTTAAACTTACAACTTATCCTCTGTTACAGGAAGCCTTAGGCAGGTTCTTGGTAAAGTATGACTGGGCCCTGGTTTGGAAAGCTTGTAAGAAAGCCAGTTAGAGGTGCTATGAGAGCTGGGCTTGGGGGTGGGACTGCAGCTCAGTGCCCGATCATCACAAAAGAGATGAGGAGTCCCTGGGCTCACGTTCCAGAAGCTTCAACAATCTATCAAGGATGGAATCTCAAGCTGCCAGGAACTCTGTACCAAAAAGGACATTTTTCATTGGCCTACATGCTAATTTTTTTGTTCTCTTCTTTCAAAGTTGCTACAGCATCACATGGTTATGGATTACATCTTTAGATGGCAATGTAATGGCTTGTGTTTTGACATCGATGACTGTATTTAACAAAAGTAATCCCCAAACCACTATTTCACATCAGGATTTCACTCAGGAATAAAGCATCTGGATGTGGGCTGGGATATTTTGGAAGAGTACAGGCAGTATAGTTTCAGACATCTGAGAAACTTCAATTTGAACTTACACTTCCTTGGTTGTCATTTTACAGAGGAATCCAAGTGGTATTTGCAGAAAGGAAGGGAACTATCATTTATTGAGTGCCTACTGTGTGTCAGAGACTTTAAACTAATTAACTCTTTTAATTTTTACTCCCTCTGAGGTATTTTCATTTTTCAGGGAAAGAACCCAAAGGACAAAGTGTTTAAATAGTCTCACTACGTTCATAGAACTGTCAGTGGCAGTCATATTTTTCCTTCATACCAAAGCTCACTTTCTTGAAAGATGATCAAGTAAAATAATTAAGAGAATGGAGTCTACAAACAGAGAGACCTTGATTTCAGTTCTGGGTCTACCACTTAAGCCATTGTGACCCTGGATGAGTTAGTTGAACTCTATTGGACAATAATGCTGGCATGTATATCCTGGGACTGTTGAGACAATTAAATAAAATAAGGCAGAAAAGTGCGAAATACCATGCTTGACACATACGATAAACCATTAATGCTCCTGCTCCTACCATTACTATTCCTGCAGCTGCTCTTGGTGCTGCTGCACCACTATATTACATTTCCAATCACCCTGTGCTGCCTCCATTTAGCTTGAACACTGAACTGATGACTGCACTTGCTTCATGTAATGCTACTCTAAAGAGCCAAATTCACCAGTCATAAAAAGAAATGAGGAAGTTATGGCTGATGGTGAAGCGCAGGCCTCAGGAGTCAGGTCCCATGGGATTTGTTTTGATCACTGAGTCACGTAGTGACCAAAAATCACATGCACATTGGCCAGCTCTTTATTTAAAGACATAAACAAAACCTTCTGCTTTGCACATGAAAATCTATTGCCTACTTTAAAACTTCCCCAGAGGGGTAGGAACCACAATTAGCAATTTTTCTTGATGGATTCATTTCATTCTTCTATCAGTCTTTACCTTTCACTTTCCATCTACCTTAGCTAGTCTTCAGGTACATAGGAACAGAGCAGTTCAGGGAGGATAAAGAAAGGAATATAACATGTAAGTACTTGGAGAATCAAAACTGAGTCCAATTGGTGCATCCTAGAGGTGCTCAGATGTTTGTCAAATGAAAGTGTGAATAAACCAGCCGGCATTTGTGTCATCATTCATTGTTTTTAAAGCACTGGACTTTCGCTTCTGTCAATCCCACAAGATTTCATGAGTATCAGCAGCAGTAGCCTTCGTACTAGGAAATCTCACAGCTCCACTCCAGGCAGTAGTAAGCAATGTGCTAGAGCTCTCAAGTTTTGTTGAGTTTGGCCTTTTGTAACACTCATTGCAAGGAAAGTTATTTACTTTGTGGCTGATGTCCTTGATTGGTCCAGCATGGAACACCAAAACTGTCACATAGAGGAGACTTGCTGAATGTGTGAATGAATGAATGAATGAATGAAGTGAGCTGCTTACTACCTAACAAACCGGTACTTGGAGATAGTATTTTTTTGCGGGTTTCAACTTAGTGCTATAGTACATACCATTTTCCTTTCCCAGATTTTACCTTCCAGTTGGGCCATGGTGCACCTCCTCTGCTGTTGAATTGAAATTAAGAAACACACATGTTAGTGTGAGATTGGCTCATTCATGTACTTCCCCTTCCCTCCCCACTCCCCAGCTCTAGGGTATTCACAGGCTTCTCAGGCATTCCTTAGATGCGAAGACAAGGACGTAACCAAGCAAGCAGCTTCCTATTTGTCCACACAGTGACTCATCTTGCTTTAATGTCACCTTGTCCTGCACTAGGGGAGATCTGGCTACCAATATGGTCATGACCCGAAGAGCTCACTTGCTTCCAGTTCTTAAAGAGCAGGGCGAATTATCTAAATGCTAATTATTTTTTTTTTATTTTAGCGAAGAAAAAAAACAGAAAAAAAGACATATAAAACAAAAGCAACAAGCAAAAGAGACAAACAAA